>BPVZ01000042.1:206685-234596 GCA_020521535.1 Rubroshorea leprosula
CCCAGCCAATTGGGTTCCCGTGGAACCCAGATCTGCTGGGTTCGGTGAACCCAGATCTGCTGGGTTCCATTGGAACCTAGCAGATATAGAGGAAGAAGAGGAAGAAAGAAAAAGAAAAAGAAGAAAGGAAGAAGATGATCGAAAGAGGGGAAGAAGATGGATCAAAAAGGGGAGATGGGTAAATTTGTAATTTTTTATTTTTTTTATTAAGGCAAAATTAGTTGATGAGTTGGCAGTGAGTTGGCTTAAAAAAAAATTCCACATCAACGTTTTTTAAAATTATTTTTGCCACATCATAAAAAAATTATAAAAAATGCCACATAAGCGAGTTAACGACCCGAATTAACAGAAGGACTAACGGAGTGCATTTCATATAGTTAAGGGATCAAAAAAGTGCAAAAAATTGTTAAGGGACCAAAAATGTGCAACTCACTAAAGTTGAGGGACCAAATTTAACATTTAACCTAGATTTTAAAGATTGGATTGGACGAAACTAAATAAAATAGGTACATCTAAATTTAATATCATGTTTGGCATATTGTTGGGTTAAATAGAGTTTTAAATAAAAATATTATTTGTTATGAATAAAACTATCCTTATCACAATTATACTCATCAAAATTTTGTTTTAATTTATTTTACAGTATAATTCATTATTAATAATGGTATTATTAATTAAATTGTTGAAAAATATAACAAAATACCAGTTAATTACCTTCAATATTTTACTTTGTTTCCACTTGAATCAATCCGCTAAACCACAAAAAAATTCAAGTTAATTTTCATCAAAAGTATTTTTCTTTGTTTTCCCAAGAACCAAACAACCAGACAAGCATATATCCTCATTTTCAAGCAAACCCAAATTTTGTTTTCGAATATCTCTAAATTCCACAAGGTAAACTAATAGAGCAAAAAATAACGAAATTTGCTATAATTCTCCAAATTTCATTAAATTCAAAACAAAAAAGAATGAGGATGAAATGAAACAAAGCATAACAAATCTTTAATAGCATGAATTCCATAAAGCAAATTTGAAAAAATTAAGCAAAAATTAAAATTGCAAAATCGAATCCACTGGGTGGTTTCAAATTTTCATTAACAAGTTCTAATTTTCAAAAACCAACTCAAACGAGCAAAACCCATCTGATATCTTTTGACAATTTTCAAAATAACGGAGGTTAGAAAAACACACAACATAAAACCACAAATAATTTCTATGCTCACTTCAGATCTATAATGTAGTTGAGTATCGATCCGAGAAAATATATTGGAGAACCACTAAGAAGCCACCAAAATTGCAACCAAAAAGGAACCTCCATGCCCCAATCCTAGTTGTTTTCCACTCTAATTCTTGCAATTGATCTTGTTCGAGTCTTAAGATTTGACAAAAACCGAGGAAAGAAGGATGGGAGGGCGAAGAAAAGAGAAGAAGATGCAAGAGGAGGAAGAAGAGGCAAAGTTGCAAAGAAGTAGAATGAGAAGGAAGAAGAAGAGGAGCTCATTCTAAAGGCAAAAGGTGCAGATCACCCCCTAAACTCAACAACTGGTGGCAAATCACCCCCTTAACTCACTTCATGCGCATATCAACCCCTCAATTCACCTGCAGTGGCAAATCAGCCCCTCCCTTAACGCTTTTGTTAACATTTAACGTTCCGCTCATCAGCCCTTCCTTTGGGTCTGACGTGGTTTTTTTTTTCTAAGATAAATGCTGAGATGGAGGTGCCACCTGCACAAATACCCCAGAATCATCAAATTAAGCAAATTACTTTTCTACCTTTGAATTGTTTAGGGAAATAAAATTGGGGATCCAGGGATCTGGGGTTTTACTTCTGCTAGCTTCTATCGTCTTCTTCATCTCTTCGTCCTTTCAAAAATTAAACACTGTTTCTTTAAGATCTGCAATTCATCGATCGTTGCTTCTTCATCAAGCTCTGAATCGTCAATGAAATTACCATATTTTGAGGAGACATTGCTGTACAATTTTCTTCAAAATTTGAGGGTCTCGGAGTCGACCCTCTTGATGATTGAACAGGGTATAAATCGGCCGGACCAAAGTTGGACTGTCTTCCTGGAAACCCCTGAATTCCCATCATGGAATAGAAATCGGAATGGTTGAAATTCGAACCTTTGGACGTTGGATTCCGAGATGAGCTTAAGCTGTATATCTTAGCACCGGTAAGTTTGGATGGCCGTGGCGTCATTGCGAAGGAACAACGAGAAGCGTTTGATTTCCTCAAAGTGACGTGAAGCTTCCCGTCTTCTACAATTTCAGCGTCGGTTTCCAGAAATTCCCGTCCATGGAATGAGACAACGTTGGAATCCACCTTGAAGGAGACAATCGAGCGGCAGTCTCCGAGAACTGCTCCATGATCAGGATCTTGGCACCACCGTACTCGAAGAGAAAAAGAAGCAGCGTGTACCAGATGATGCATTGGAGAACCGCCACCTAGACCATAAGGCTGCCGGAGTCCTGGCCGTACATGGCTATCAACAGTGGAATGCCCATGACCAGAGTATTGGGCAGAGTAGAGAGTGAGAAAATGGTTATCATCCACTCCAAGCTTCTGTTCCTAGTGAAATTCGTCCACACCATAAGGAAGACAAGCATGATAATCTTCTGAAGTGTATCAGCGACAATGAACCTGTAATTCACTTTGTATGGATTGTTGGTGGCAATAAAGTGGAAAGACAAGAGCAGGATGACGAATATGGCGACGAAACGGTTGATGCCGGAGCACTGGTCCGGCAAGAAAATCTTCCACCAGCACACCTATGCCTACAAATCCTTCCAAGAAATCATTTTTCACAAAAAAAAAAAAAAGAAACGATTTTTTGTTAGCAAAGATATATATATACATATATATTTTGCTAAAAACCTGTTAACAAAGATTAAAACTTTGAAACCAAAAAAAAAAAAACCACGTCAGACGCAGAGAGAGGCTTATGAGCAGATCATTAAAAGTTAATGGATGATGATGTCAGCTTAACAAAGGGGCTGATTTGCCATGCAAGTGAGTTGAAGGGTTGATTTGCGCGTGAAGTGTGTTGAGGGGGTAATTTGCCACCAATTGCTGAGTTTAGGGGATGATCTGCGCCTTTTGCTGATTCTAAATGTCAATGGAGGAGATGAGTTCTGATGGCACCAACATGAAAATTTGGGTCAGGGACAAAAAATGATTGGCTAGAGGAGAGGGGTAAAAATTAAAAACAAAATTTAATTCTGAGTAAACCCATGGGATACGTGGGATATAATTTATTTGATAGAGATAGGATAGGACGTAAAATGGAATACGGATCATCCCTTCTCTTTAGCCCACCAAACGTGGGACATAGTGGGATCGGACAAAAAATATATCCTATTCCACTGTTTAGCCAAGGCTCCAAACGAGCTCTAAGAATTTTGTCAATATATGGATAAAGAGAAAAATGTTTACAAATCACATCTGTAAAAAAGTTAGACAAAATATCTTTAAATTATATTATTTTAATTAATTTCAATTAAAAACATTAAAACATCTTAATTTTTAAAACAAAAATAACACTCTTTTAATTTTTTTATAGTACTTTAAATTTTTTTATCTATTTTTTACAAATATAACTAATTTAATAATCTCATGTAAATTATTTTCAAATTCTTAATTGGTGAGAAAAGCTAAAAAAATGAAAAACAAAATTGTTTTAAGATAGCTAAAGGGACCAATGGGAACTTTCTTGAGTTAATAGTTAATATCTACTTCATCTGTCTCACTAATAGAGGTGTTTTCAATTTATCTTCATATTAATGATTTTAAAACAATTTTTATTTTTACTTATTTTATTTTTAAAAAAGAAATAAGAAGAAAGAGACTTTTTTTTTTTGGTCATGGGATGAATAACAAAAATTAAGGGATAATGATAAGTTTAAATTAAAAAAAATATTTAATTTTCTTAAATATAAAAATTGATTATTATTTTGAAAAAAAATTAAATAAAAAATACCTATTATTTTATGATAAAAGAAGTACTAATTTGCTGAGTTACTAACTTTTCTTGTACTTCATTTATCTTTTCTTTTTTTTTTATAACTTTTTCTCCAAGTTCAAAAGAATTTTTTGTCCCAAAATTAGAAGAAGCATGAAATAAAAAGACAAAGTGAAACAACTTATTCCTCTTCTTTCTTCCATATCATTTCCACACAAGTTACTGTTAACTCAATGCATTCAAGAAGGGGGTAAATTAGAGTTGGAAAATTTTCATCTTTTTGCAATTACCAAATAAAAATTAAAGAAAAAGTAGAAAAGAAGAGCTTGTATAATAATTTTATAGAAGTTCGATCCAACCACTTAGAGTCTAGTGCTCTACCTCGGCTTCACTCACCAAGAATTTTCTCCACACTCTTCACTAAGAAAAATAAGGGTGGCTTAAAGAAGGTACTCGATTCGTTTACAAGAAGAAGGATGTTTCTCTCAAATCTCACCCCTTTACAAGTTAAGCCCCAAGAATCCTCTTTACAAATCACTCTTGAAAGAATAATCACACCCCAAGAATAACACACAAGTAGAACAAGAAGAGGATTAAAAGCAAAGATCAAAAACTCAAGTTAAAGCACAAGTTGGTAGGTAAAGATATTTAATACAATACTCTAAAACTTGGTTCAGATCTACTACCAATCATATTTATAATCCCTTGGTTGAAAATAGCCATTTCTAACCATTAGGGGTCATTACATGCTTTGCAAGTTGTATAATTTCGAGTTACAAATTTGTTAGCAAAGCCGGCTCTGAATTTGGAGTTAGCTTAACAGAGCTGGCTATAAAAACGTAAAGCCGGCTTTGGAAATCCGACTTTAAAAAGATTAAAAAATTTTTAAATAACTTGACCATTATTTATTAAATGCGCTTTCATAGTTGGCTGCAAAGTTAAAAGACAGCTTTGCATCTGTTTTTCGCACGCACCAAACTGTAGGTTTAAAACTTTCGCTCATAAAGCTGGCTATAGATTCTAAAGCCAGCTTTGGAAATCCGACTTTAAAAAGATTAAATAATTTTTAAATAATTTGACCATTATGTATTAAATGCGCCTTCATAGCTGGCTATAAAGTTAAAAGCCGACTTTGCATCCGTTTTTCGCACACACCAAATTGTAGGTTTAAAACTTTCACTCGTAAAGCTAGCTGCAGATTCTAAAGCCGGATCTTTGTAGTTTTATTCATCAGAGCCGACTGTAGATTTCTAGAGCTAGCTTTCTGCACAATTCTCAGGCTTTTGGTCCAGTTTAGTGTAGTTCAAGTTAACTTAATTTTGCAATCTTTTGACAGTTCAACTATACATTTAAATTAATAAATTAATCATTCGAATATATTTTGTAATCATCAAAATCATAGGTACAACAGTTACAAGCCTTATACATAGGCTTGAAGAATGGCAAGACTTACAGGAATAAAATCACCTAGTGAATAGCAATAGATCACCATGTGCGTGCATGACAAAGTGGGTTTTAATCACCATTATATGGAATGTATAAATGCATGAAATTATGGGATGTTAATTACCCTTATAATTGGATGGAAGAATTGGGAGGTGAGGAAGAAAGAGTGGAAGATGAAACATCAACCAAAGTAAATTTGATTCATAATATACAAGTATCTCAACCTTTGTAGTTTGGGAAAAGGGATAAATAAGGATGCAAATTTTAGATTTTTTTTTTTTAAGAATGTTAATTTTGTCAGTTTTTAAATAAAGATATTAACTTTTAATTTTTTCTATTTAAGAATGTCAACTTTCAATTTTTTCTATTTAATGATTAATTGAATGATAATACTAACATAACAAACAGATTTTTTAACTACAATGTTAAAAATTGATATTCTTAAATAGAAAAAATTAAAAGTTGACATCCTTAAATAAAAAAAGTTAAAAGTTGATATTTGTATTTAAAAACTAATAAAGTTAATATTTTTAAATAGAAAAAAGTGCAAAATTCATATCCTTATTTGCACCATTTCTCTTTGTAGTTTCTTTTCATTCTTTAAGTTTTAATGACAACAAAATTAATAGGTAGTATTGATTATTGTTATTGTTATTATTGCCCTACAAACTAACCTTTTTTTTTTTTTTTTGGTACATTAAGAATTATATACTTAATATTATAAGGGTTTGAACCTTTATTCTTAATACTGATTCTTTGTTTGGTTTGAAAAAAAAAGGAGAGAAAATGGGAGGAGATGGGAGATAATATCCTTCCATTTTCCCTCCCTTCCCTCCCCTTTCCTTGTTTGGTGATATTAAAATTATAAAAAAATAAATAAATAAATAAAGAGAAGCTCTTTCCCTTATCTCAAACCAAACAATTAATAAATCAAATCACTAATGCTGTAATTATAATATCACATAAATTGTTATTAAATAAATTGATGTATATAATAAATATATTCTTAAATTAAAAGAACTAATCACATAACAACATATTATAATTATGAACTTATAATATTATATAGTATTATAACTATATTACTTTCATAAATCAAGATTTTTAATTTGTGAGTATTGTACCAGGACTCTTGAACTTTTGTCGGTACTCTATACACTAACGAAATATGTCCATTGTCACATCTATATAAGGAAATTAAAGAACTGAAATTGTGGTTCTACAAGCTCCATTGCTTTTATGCATAGTTCAGCATTAAATGGACAGAGACTTGGCCATAACTCAATGAGTAAATGATACATGAAAGCAAATTTTAGGACAAGACCATAATTAATTACTACAGTATATTCCTCCTAAAAATTGAGTTTAACTATGATTATTCTAGCACGATACAAGAAAAATGAAAAGCATGTGCTAATAAATTTCGTACCACAAGGTTTTTTTAAGCCAAATCCATATCACACTGGATATATAAAGAAAGAAATAAGACCAATGCATGGCGAGCTGCTTGCTTTGACTTGACACCAGCGTAAAGTCATTATGATGATACTCTCAACCCTACTGAAACCCAGAGATCACTCCAAGAGCTTGATTTCCACTTGTAGATGCCATGCTCTTTTCGATTCCTTGTGCATTCTTTTCCTAACATAAAAACAAAGATAATTAAAAGAAATGATTGTTATTAATTTTGCAGAACTATCTTTCTTTCCATTACAGCATCTCAAGCAATAGAAAATATACGAGTAACTAATATGCACAGATGTTTTTTACAATCGCCTTACACTTAAAATCATTAGTTTTGGATTTGAAAAGACAATGCATTAAGATTCATTAATAGTAATTGAACTTTTCCCACCCTTAATAAATGATTGAACTTTTCCCATCCTTAATAAATGATTTTAAGTGTACTCCACCATTAAAAAAACCATTCTCGATTTATGCCAATCTTGATTTCATACGTTAATTTGAGTGGGAAAAAAAAAATAAAAATCCAAAGGTAAAATCCGAGAGGAACTCACCCAGGCAGAAGAAAACTTCAAGCTCTCTTCCCTGACTATCATGCCTAGGCTTTCTTTAAGCTCCTTCACAAATTCTTGCTCCATATTTGTCAAAAGCAAGTCCTTCAAATTGGTCAACTCCTTCAATTCATCAATATTATTGAGTTTTGTTTGGGCAGCTTCACAATCTAACACTGTTGAAGTCCTCAGCTGCTTCCACACCTGTAAATCCTGAGGATGTTTTCTCAGGGAAAACACTCCGACGCTTAAGTCAGCAATACTCGATATTCTAGAGAGAGAGGCTCTCAAGGAGTAATTGCAGAGAGAGAAGCGTAGAGATTAATTACCTTCATCGGAGGTAGTTGAGGGATATTTATAACCCCAAGTGCTGACATGCATCTGTACATGTGAGCATCTCATTGGCCCACGTGGTGCTGGTCACGTGGGTATGCTTGCATTAGTGTTCCCTCAACTTGGGCTAGTGGGCGGTAGTCTAGGCCCATTATGCACAGCCCTGTTTGGATGTTGGGCCTATTCCAACATTACTCCCCCCCTGGTGTTCGGTTGACGAACTGGGTTGGATGTGGCCGTGGGCTCGCGATCAACCTCGCTGACGGTCGAGTTGAAGGGTGGCACAAAAAGACGTGAGCTCGCGAGCCTGAAAGTGTGCAGGCGAGCTGATATCTGTAACCACACTAGTGTGGGCGGGTTATATCAACGAGCTGAAGTGGCTCACAAAAGGTGAGCTCGCCCAGTGAGTAGTCATGTGCTCAGGGTGCTATTCGCCATTTCAGCGAGTTCGTCCCCGTTAGCGTAAGCACAAGAGAACGTGTGACCACCTGACCCATGACTATTACCGAGGGTACTGGAGTGATCGGATGATGCCGTCAGTCAATCATAGTGACGAGCTGATACGGTGCGACCTCATCCACAGAACGATCTGAGAGTGTTGATTATCATACTTTATCAGCTCGCGTATGCAGTGGGGTTAAATAGAGCGATCTCATATATCTATCGATCTGTGAAACCTTTCACGAGCTGCCACTCTTGTAACGACCTGATAAATGTGGTCGTCCTGACGAGTTGGAATGGACGGGGAAAGGGACAGACCAACCTGTGATGAACTGAATTTTGGGGGATTTTAGCAAACGATCTATAATTGTGAACAAATTCTCACGTTTGTGACGACCTGGTAAATATGTCACGTTTGCGACGACCTGGTAAAGGTGCTCACAATGGCGAGCTGACGTGACGGGATAACAAATTCTCACGTTTGTGACGACCTGGTAAATATGTCACGTTTTCGACGACCTGATAAATATGTCACGTTTGCGACGACCTGGTAAAGGTGCTCACAATGGCGAGCTGATGTGACGGGATAGGGTACATATCGGCCGTTACGATCTGAATCTTGTGGATTTTCCAAATCAACCAAATCTCTAAGGAGATACGATTAATCTCCCCGTATCTCTCTGCCTTCCCCGTCATAAATGCTGGCTCAGCATTTAAGGGGACACGATAGCTAAAACCGGCGCACGCTATACGAAAGGGGCTTAGGCACCTGCCACGCGTGAGACGCTAACTGGCACGTCAGAAACACGCGTATGGCAATTAACAGAGCAATTTCAGTTTTATGCTTTACGTAACCGTTCACTTTTCCATTTTCATTTCCTTGTTTGCTTGAAATCTTCTGAAATTCTCTGTAGCGAAACATTTCGGCTTGAAGAACAGAGCACCGAACCACACACCACAACTTCGCATCACTTTCAGGTAAAATGGTTTCCTTAAGAGAACTTACAGAGCTACGAGGTAACTAGGGCCGAGAAGAAGAAGGGGAGGGGGTTATATTTGTGGAGCCTATCACGATGATAGTGCCGCCGGCGTTGCAGGATTTGCCAGAAACAATGACGCCTGAGAGCAGCGCCAGTTCGAGCGCTAGGGACAACGGTGGCGACCACCCTACTGCATCGTCTAGCAGCTCGTCCTCAGAGGAGACACCCAGCCACGGGGAAGGGACGGGGGATGTGGTTAGTCATGTCTCAGATCGGCCTGTAATTGGAGAGTGGGAAAGCAGGACAATCACGGGCAGGTTGAGCAATCTGCGAAAGGCGCCCAAGGACCTGCCCGCTGGATTTAGGTTCAGGGCCGCGCTTAATCATGAAGTAGCAGACTGTGCGCCCTCAATAAGTGGGTATAGGAAACTGGAGGAGATGGTGAGGGCGCACCACGTCCCCAGAACGATCTTGCTCCGGACTGGCGCCATGAGTGAGAGGGCGTGCACGGTGTCGCAAACGGGTTGGATACCAGTGTACGTGGATCATTTTGAGGCCGGCCTGCGATTCCCCCTGCCTGGGTTGATATTCGACCTGCTAGCAGAGTACAAGCTAGCTTTAACGCAACTGACACCCAACAGCATAAGGTTCATCATAGGCTTTATGCTGTTGTGTGCGAGGTTGGAGGTCCCGGCAAAGGCGATTGTGTTCAGGTCGCTGTTCCAGTGCCGGCTATGTCCCAACTCCAGAGGGGCGAGGTGGTATTACCTCTCAGGAAGAGAGAAGAGCCAGCTGTTCAAGAATGTAAGGAACAAAGTGGCGAGGTGGAAGAGGCAGTTTATCTTCGTTCGTGATACACGAACATAAAGAATAAGCAACGACCTCGCTGCTCGGCTATCTGAATGGCGTGTGCCGAATGCACATGTCAATTATCCTCAGCCACTGCCTCGGGGCACGGATATAAAGAACCAGCTACTAGAATATGCGAGGAGGGAAGATTTGATAGATCTAGAGGCCCTGGTTACCTCGGAGCAGCTCGCCGTGTTCAGGTTTGTCGACGTGACAAACCTGTTCAGCGAAGGTACAATTTTATCGTATAGTATGTATTCTAGCCGAGCTGAGTCTTATACATTTGTTTGTGTAGGGGAAATGAGCAGCATTCTCGAACGCCAACGTCAGCGAGCCCAAGGCTCACGAGGTCGCGGGGCGGGCAGCACCTCGCAAAGACAGACGCCATTTGACGAGCGGCCGCCCCCAGTGCCACAATCACGCAGCTCGTCACACCGCAGATCGAGCTCGGCGTCCCGGCCACGTAACGACCAGCGGGCTAAGACTGCGGCCCCCAGTGCATGCAGGCGCGCACGTGAGGAGACAGAGAGTGAAGATGACGTCCCCCTCATCCGACGCAGAACGAGCGGGGGGACTCAGCCTGCGCAGGCGTCTCAAATGGCGGCTGCGCGCTCGTCGAACGCACCCTCTGCCACGGTGTGAGCAGCGAATCCTGCGGCTGCGTCGGCCTCAATGACAGGGCCAAGGATCGCGTATCCTGAGGGCTTCAGCTACGTGAAGCCCGAGTGCCAGCCCGCCATGGTGCAAGGCATGCAAAGCTTTATGCCTCCCTCGGATCGGCAGCGAGCAAGAGCTTTCGTGCAGCAGCATGGCGGGCAGGTCGCCATGGTCAAGCTGATGGACGTAAGTATTTGCTCACACTTGCTTAAGTGTTTTACTTTTCCTTTCTAGAGACTAACAGTTATTGCTGTTTGGCAGGCGTTCAGCTACACGATAGCGCTGTTTGAGAGCGAGCAGGGGGCTCGCTCTCAGAATAATGAGCTCAGCGCCAATTGCAAGCAGTTGGCCGCAGAGAAAGCCAGCCTTGTGGACGATGTGAATCCTTTGCAAGGCTCTGAAATGGCCAATCAAGCTGCTGCTGTAGAGAGTCGTGCGGACGAGCTTGCCAACAAAAACAACGAGCTCAGAGAGGAGCTGGAGCGAGCCCGCGCAGAAAAAGAGAGCGGGATCCAGGCAGCAAAGGAGGAGGCCGCCCGGGTTGAGGAACAGGCCAAGAAGGCTGAGGCCGATAAGGACCGCACTCAGCGCGAGCTGAGCTCCCTTAGGCACCAGGTCGCCGAGGCCGACAGGAACCTCAATGCTGCTGAGGAGGCCCTGAATGAGCTGAAGACTTCTCACGGGCGCTCAGTAGGCATCGCCCGAGCTGAAGGGGTAGAATGGTTCATGGGCTCGGCTGCATTCCAAGACGCCGTGGCGGTGGCGTCTGCAAACATGACCACGGAGATCTACAACGAAATCCGTGGGAAGGTGCTGCAACATCGCCCGAACTTCCCGATTGGCGAGCTGGCATTCTTCGACGGTGAGGATTTGGACGAGCAGGGGAAGAGCCTTGCACCCCTTGCCGACGCGACGGTGCAGTTGAGGTGGGATCTCAACGAGGAGGGGGTACCTGTCTGGCCTCCTTCGATCCTAGAGGAAGGGGAGGATCTAGCGGGTCTGCCCACCTTCGACGCCTGGGTGGAAGAGGTTCCTGTGGCTGAGCAGGAGCCATCAAGCACTCCACCAAACTCTCAGCCCGCCATGGTGCCGGTGAGGTCACCCGTCATTGCACCAGCTCCAGAGCCCGCTGCCCGCTCGCCTCTAGCTCGCTCCTCTTCGCCAGCGGCTGACGTGTCCATGCCCGTCGATTTGACGAATGACTAGACTTAGGACTTTTTTGTTTTGATCTTTTGTATTTTGTTTCTGCATTTTTGTATTTGATCAATGGATCCTATCATATGTACCTCTAATGTAAACATCTTTGATGAAATACAAATATGCACTTTCCTTGGAATTTTTGTTGTATTTTCTATATATCGTTGTTTACAATTGTTGGATAACAACTTGAATTAAATAATAGTACACATGTTAACTATAAAATTTTCTAAGATTCTGCACGTTCCAAATGTAAGGTAACTGACGTCCTTGTATATCTGCTAACATGTAAGATCCAGGTCGTTTAACTCGAACAACCATATAGGGACCCTCCCAATTAGGAGCGAGCTTGCCCATGTGTGAATAAGTATTGGTTAATCCAGCTTTGCGTAGAACCAAATCGCCAACTTGAAACTGACGAGCTCGAACTCGCTTATTATAAAATTTTACAACACGACTTTGATGTGCCATGTTTCTTATTCGAGATGTCTCCCTGACCTCTTCCACAAGGTCTAGGTTCTCTCTTAAGAGTTGCTCATTATTATGATCGTCATGACGATCTGATCTATCAGATGGCAATCCTACCTCGACAAGGATGACGACCTCAGCTCCATACGCCAGGCTGAATGGGGTTTCGCCTATGGCCGAGCTGGGTGTAGTGCGACATGACCAAAGCACTTTATTAAGCTCGTCAACCCAATTAGAACGCGCAGCTAAAACATGCGTCTTGAGGCCTCTCAAGACGATTTTATTGGCAGACTCGGCTTGCCCATTTGACTGTGGAGTATACATGAATGTCAAGGCGAGCTCAATGCCATAGTCATTACAAAACGACCTCAGTGCTGTTGCTCGGAACTGTGGCCCATTTTCAGCAATGATTCGCTTAGGTATATCAAACCTGCACACAGATGACCGAGCTGAGCTACAAATTATATTTGCATATAATGTACCAATGACTTGAGTCATCAAAGAATACCTGCACAATATTGAACTGAACAAGAATTCTTCTATTTTCTTTTCTGTTGTCGTGGATAATGGTTTAGCTTCTATCCACTTGGTGAAATAATCCACTGCGACAACGAGGTAAGTGCATCCTCCTTTGCCTTTCACGAAAGGACCAAGCAGATCGACTCCCCATTGAGCGAAAGGCCAAGGAGCTGAGAGTGATGAGAGCATTTCTCCTGTTTCAACAAAGATACTTATGCTCAGTTATCAAACGAACACAAAGTTTGCACAAACTTTAGAACGATCTCGGATACCTGGCATGTGGATATCATCGGCATTGAACTGGCAGGTCGGGCTTTTTTTGACATAGTTCTGTGCGTCCTCAATCATAGTCGGCCAGTAATACCCATTCCTCAGGAGTTTCCGAGCTAAAGTCCTGCCACCGATGTGTGTGCCACATACTCCTTCATGAACTTCCCTTACAACGTATTCAGCTTCATAAGGAGTAAGGCAGCGTAAGAGGGGTATTGAGGCTGCTCGTTTGTAGAGCTGATTTTCTAACAGAGTGAAATGAGCCGCCTTGCGTTTAATCAACTTTGCAGTGGATGGATCTTTAGGCAGCTCGCCACTTTGCAGATAATTTATGAGTGGGGTGGTCCATCTCGGTGTAGAGGGATCTGTACTTAACAGCTAACACTCGACCGTGAAATCAGTGTAGCTCGGGACGTCAAGCAATTCGACAATGGTTGACCTCTGAGGGTTAAGGTCCTGCGAGGAGGCCAACTTTGACAGCTCGTCAGCTCGGTTGTTATCTGCTCTTGGTATTTTATCGATCTGGAATGAGACAAATCCTGACTTCAATTTGTTGACCACAGAAGCATAACGGCCAAGCTGAGGGTCCCTGATTTCACAGCTGCCATTTACCTGGCCCACCATGAGCTTAGAGTCACTAAAAACCTGAATGCTCTATACCTTCAGCTCGGACGCCAGCTTCAGACCATAAATGAGGGCTTCATACTCTGCAGCGTTATTAGTTGTCTGAAACTTAAACCTCAGCGCGTGCTCGGATTTAAAGCCGTCAGGGCCCAGTAACACAGCCCCAACACCCGATCCTTCAACATTAGCAGCTTCATCTACATACAAAACCCAGACTGGGTGCTCAGGTGCCTTTTCTTTCACAGTCGCCGAGACGCATTCCACCAAGAAATCTGCCACAGCCTGGCCTTTTATAGTCATGCGTGGCTGAAATTTGAGGTCATACTCACTCAGCTCGACGCTCCATCCGATTAGCCAACTAGAGAGTTCTGGCTTCTGCAATATCTTCCTTAGCGGCAAATCAGTATAGACAACAATTTGATAAGACTGAAAGTAAGCTCTCAGCTTACGAGCTGTGCAGACCAAAGCAAAAGCAGCCTTTTCTACTAGTGGGTAGTTCTGCTCAGCACCTTGTAAAACCTTGCTCACATAGCAGATAGGCTTCTGATTCTTATTCTCCTCCCTGAGCAAGACTGAGCTCACTGCCTTTTCTGTAACCCCCAAGTACATGTATAAACTCTCCCCTTCCATAGGCTTGGACAGCAGAGGTGCTGATACCAGATATTGTTTGAGCTCGTCAAACGGCCTCTGACACTCATCGGTCCATTGAAAGTTCTTGGGCTCTCGTAGGGCTTTGAAGAATGGGAGGCATCTGTCTGCCGACCTGGCTATGAACCTATGCAGCGCAGCTACACGGCCCGTCAAACGCTGCACATCTTTGACAGTCCTGGGCGGCTCCATCTACTGAACAGCCTGAACCTTCTCTGGATTTACTTCAATTCCTTTCTTGGATACCACATACCCTAGGAATTTTCCTGACTCTACAGCAAATGTGAATTTCAAGGGATTTAGCTTCATTTGAGCTCGGCGCAAGTTTTGAAAGGTCTCACTCAGGTTGCCTATGTGATCTTCGGCTCGTACACTGGTGACTATCATGTTATCCACAAATACTTCTATGTTTCTACCAATCTGGAGCTTAAAGATGATTTGCACCAGTTTCTGATATGTAGCACCAGCATTCTTTAGGCCAAAGGGCATCATCACATAGCAGTAGATTGCATCACCAGCGTAAAAAGTTGTTTTCTCCTGGTCGTCTAACTACAGCTGGACCTGGTGATAACTCGAGCTAGCATCAAGAAAGCTCATCTGTTCGTGTCCGGCTGCCCGCTCTACTAGCTTCTCGACGTTTGGCAAGGGATAGGGGTTTTTCGGGCACGCCTCATTTAAATTGGTGAAATCAATGCACATCCTCCACTTGCCATTCGGTTTTTTAACTAGCACAGGGTTGGACACCCACTCAGAGTATTCGACTCTTCTGATGAAGCCTGCCTGTAGCAGCTTTTGTATTTCTTCGTCTATGGCAGCTTGCTTCTCAGGGCCAAAAAGGTGACGCTTCTGAACCACCGGCTTTCTGGTGGGGTATGTGCTGAGCTTGTGGATTGTCAACTCCGTCGGGATGCCAGGCATTTCATCCGCAGTCCACGCAAACACATCCTGATTAACCCTCAAAAACTCCAAAAGCTCTGCCCGTTCCTCTTCTGTGAGTTTGGTGTCGATCTTAACCGTCCTTTCTGGCACATCAGGGCTTAGAGGGACTGTTTCTACTGGCTCCACTAGCTCTGCCTTCTGCTCGACACCCTCAGGTTGGTGCTCAATGTCTGATATGCTCATTGTCTGCTGACCGAGCTAGGTTGGTCTGTGATTTTCGGAGCCTGCAGGGGCAGCAACGAGCTCAACCTTTTTGAAAGTATCTTGGTAGCAGGTTCTGGCCATTCTGATTCCCTTTAAGCACTCCTACCCCTTGAGGAGTTGGGAATTTCATGCAGAGATGGGGTTGTGAGACGACAGCCTTCAGCTCGCAAAGAGTGGCTCTTCACAATATAGCGTTGAAAGCTGACTCCATCTTGACGACCAGGAAGGTAACGGAAGCCATCCTGAACCGTGGTTCCGAGCCCACATAGATGGGAAGGGTAATGACTCCTTCAACCGGGACGGGCTGATTGTCAAACCCATATATAGGCCCTTCGTGTTTCTGCAATGAGCTCGGATTCAGCTGCATTTTCTGAAAGCAACTCCAGTACAGGATATCCGGCGAGCTACCCGTATCAATGAAGACCTTGTTGACGTTATGGTTGCCTATATGAACCGTTGCCACAAAAGGATCTGCATGTGGCATCATAACGTTGGGCTCTCCTTCTGCTCGCTTATAGTCTGCTGGGCTGAATGTGATGGGTGCATTTTCTCATTCTGCTTCTTCAAACTGGCGTTTCAAAGGCCTGTTTTTATTAACTGTCATCACCTAACGTGCATACGCTTTGCGACCTCGGGCGCTTTGGCCTCCGGAGTGAACACCACCTGAGATCATATTTATTGTAGCAGAGGGCGGGGGTATCCCAGCATAATCTACCCCTTTCCTATCTTTTTGGTTCTGGGCAGCAGTTCTCTGTCCCTGTCCTCTCCTATTGAACGGACGTCCTCTGTACGCCCTGCCCTGCTCAGAAGGATACTAGTTATCCTGATATACATCCTGTGCCCCGCCGAGCTGGTACCTCTGCCCCTAAGGTCGGTCATACCCCTGTACAAAATGAGTTTAAGTGGGTTGCTGGGTGTGGGGCTTTTGAACATATCCTTCTAGCTTCCCATTGCGAGCCAGGAACTCCAGCTCGTCCTTTAAGTGTTGACAATCTTCTGTATTGTGATCGTACACGCGATGGTAGTCACAATGTTTACTCTTGTCTGCCCTTGGGGAATCATGCAATGGTGGCGGGGGTCTCCTAACCCAGTGCTGGATTTGCGCAAGGATTTGAGACCTTGGCAAGGTTAAAGAAATGTAGTTGGCATACTTTGGGAAGTCAGCGGGCTTCCCCCACTGCTCGTTGACTTTCTATTTCTTCTTCTCTTCCCTCCTTGGTGGCTGTTCCTGGCTTTTGCTTTGCTTATCGTCAGCTCGTCGCTTGGACGACTGAAAGTCCTCTGACAGTATGAAGCTGGCCGACCTGTCATTCACTTCATTCCACGTCTTCGGCGGGTTTTCGAGCAGGTCATCTAGGAACCGACCACGCTTCAAACCATGCAACAAGGCGGATAGGCAGATGGTATCTGGGACGTTATCAATGTCTAAAGTGGCTTTGTTGAATCGCTGCATGTAGTTCCTCAAAGATTCCCCTTCTTTCTGATGAACTTGCATCAGCTCGGTCGCTGTGCGTTTAATTTCCCTTTGGCTCGCAAATTTGTTAGAGAATAGCTTGGCGAGCTGGGAATAAGAATCTATAGAGTGTCTGGGGAGTTTATGATACCATCTTCTGGCCATTGACTTTAGTGTCGCTTGGAACACTTTACACATCATGGCATCATTGGCATTTTGAATTCTCATGATGGCTTGATAGGTGTGTAGATGCTTGTCTGGGTCGCCCGAGCCATCGTATGTCTCCAGGTGGGGAATTTTGAATCCCTCTTGATACGGTTCTGCTGTGATGGATAGGTTTAGTGGAGCACTATCCAAATCCAAGGTCTGTTGGTGCGACCTAAGACTTTTCAGCTCGTCAATAAATTTTTGTACGTCTCGCAGCTGTCTTTCAAGGTCTGCGTTTTTGCTCATCAGTTCTTCACTATGCTTGGACGAGCTGGGCTCGATATTCAGCTTCCCACTTCCCCTTGGCCTGGTCGGCACTACTATGTTGCTTAGAGTGGGGGAGTTTCGAGCTGCCACAACTGCAGCTGGTTGTGCATCCCTGTTCAACAAAGGAATCAGGGGGTCATCAGGAATCAGACAGGCAAGAATTTTACCCATTGCCATTTTGAGAACTCTGGTTATCTCTTCGAGCTCGGTTGTTCGAGCAGGCTCTGCTGACCTTTCAGGTCGTTCCTGTTGTAGATTGCTTTGCCTGGGTTGTCTTTGTCTTGTTCCTGTTGGAACTTGGAAATGTTCAGGCTAAGTTGCATACCCAGTGGGTGTTCTTTCATCATCTGTTCCACTTAACTGATCCTGTTCTGCTCCTCCAACGACAAGGTTTCTTGGCATTGTCCTATAATTATTCAAACCGGGCTCAGACAACTGAGTGTCCTCCTGTTCGTCCATTTCATCTCTTGGAGGGCGAATTCCAGTAAAGGTACGGACCATTTTGTCTTCCTGCCAATTAAACTACACAGCTTCTTGTTCAATTCCCACAGACGGCGCCAAATGTTTAGGCAGCTTCACAATCTAACACTGTTGAAGTCCTCAGCTGCTTCCACACCTGTAAATCCCGAGGATGTTTCCTCGGGGAAAACACTCTGACGCTCAAGTCAGCAATACTCGATATTCTAGAGAGAAAGGCTCTCAAGGAGTAATTGCAGAGAGAAAAGCGTAGAGATTAATTACCTTCATCGGAGGTAGTTGGGGGGTATTTATAGCCCCAAGTGCTGACATGCATCTGTACATGTAAGCATCTCATTGGCCCACGTGGTGCTGGTCACGTGGGTATGCTTGCATTAATGTTCCCTCAACTTGGGCTAGTGGGCGGTAGTCTAGGCCCGTTATGCACAGCCCTATTTGGATGTTGGGCCTATTCCAAAAAGTTTCTTACAGAATCTGATCTCAACTTCTTCTACGGCGGGCATGGCTCCCTCCTTCACTTCCCATTTCTCGAGCTCCTCAAGCATCCACAATTTTAAGACTTGAAGCTTTAGGAAACTGCCACGACTACATTTCATTGTTTTCCCCATGTAGGAACGGCCGTGCAGGCTAAGGACCTTCAGGTTCTTCAGCTGTCCTAGTTTTTCCATAAGGTCGTCCGACAGTTCTGACACCACCAAAGTAAGGATCTCTAGATTTGGGAGAAATGTGTCAAGATCATATTGCTCTGGAAGTTCTATTTTCCCAAAAATATACAACTGTGATAGCTTATCATGACGATCGCCTAGGCTCCCTAATTTCAATGAAGGTGGCTTGCGGCTTTTGTCTACTCTTGAAAGAATCCTCTTTACAAGTTAAGCCCCAACAATCCTCTTTACAAATCACTCTTTACAAATTAAGCCCCAAGAATCCTCTTTACAAATCACTCTTGAAAGAATAATCACACCCCAAGAATAACAGACAAGTAGAACAAGAAGAGAATTAAAAGCAAAGATCAAAAACTCAAGTTAAAGCACAAGTTGGTAGGTAAAGATATTTAATACAATACTCTAAAACTTGGTTCAGATCTATTACTAATCATATTTATAATCCCTTGGTTGAAAATAGCCATTTCTAACCATTAGGGGTCATTACATGCTTTGCAAGTTGTATAATTTCGAGTTACAAATTTGTTAGCAAAGCCGGCTCTGAATTTGGAGTTAGCTTAGTAGAGCTGGCTATAAAAACGTAAAGCCGGCTTTGGAAATCCGACTTTAAAAAGATTAAAAATTTTTTAAACAACTTGACCATTATTTATTAAATGCGCTTTCATAGTTGGCTGCAAAGTTAAAAGACAGCTTTGCATCCGTTTTTCGCACGCACCGAACTGTAGGTTTAAAACTTTTGCTCATAAAGCTAGCTATAGATTCTAAAGCCGGCTTTGGAAATCCAACTTTAAAAAGATTAAATAATTTGACCATTATGTATTAAATGCGCCTTCATAGCTGGCTACAAAGTTAAAAGCCGACTTTGCATCCGTTTTTCGCACACACCAAACTGTAGGTTTAAAACTTTCACTCGTAAAGCTAGCTGCAGATTCTAAAGCCGAATCTTTGTAGTTTTATTCACCAGAGCCGACTGTAGGTTTCTAGAGCTAGCTTTCTGCACAATTCTCAGGCTTTTGGTCCAGTTTAGTGCAGTTCAAGTTAACTTAATTTTGCAATCTTTTGACAGTTCAACTATACATTTAAATTAATAAATTAGTCATTCGAATATATTTTGTAATCATCAAAATCATAGGTACAACAGTTACAAGCCTTATACATAGGCTTGAAGAATGGCAAGACTTACAGGAATAAAATCACCTAGTGAATAGCAATAGATCACCATGTGCGTGCATGACAAAGTGGGTTTTAATCACCATTATATGGAATGCATAAATGCATGAAATTATGGGATGTTAATTATCCTTATAATTGGATGGAAGAATTGGGAGGTGAGGAAGAAAGAGTGGAAGATGAAACATCAACCAAAGTAAATTTGATTCATAATATACAAGTATCTCAACCTTTGTAGTTTGAGAAAAGGGATAAATAAGGATGCAAATTTTAGATTTTTTTTTTTTTTTTAAGAATGTTAATTTTGTCAGTTTTTAAATAAAGATATTAACTTTTAATTTCTTCTATTTAAGAGTGTCAACTTTCAATTTTTTCTATTTAATGATTAATTGAATGATAATACTAACATAACAAACAGATTTTTTAACTACAATGTTAAAAATTGATATTCTTAAATAGAAAAAATTAAAAGTTAACATCCTTGAATAAAAAAAGTTAAAAGTTGATATTTGTATTTAAAAACTAATAAAGTTAATATTTTTAAATAGAAAAAAGTGCAAAATTCGCATCCTTATTTGCACCATTTCTCTTTGTAGTTTCTTTTCAGTCTTTAAGTTTTAATGACAACAAAATTAATAGGTAGTATTGATTATTGTTATTGTTATTATTGCCCTACAAACTAACCTTTTTTTTTTTTTTGGTACATTAAGAATTATATACTTAATATTATAAGGGTTTGAACCTTTATTCTTAATACTGATTCTTTGTTTGGTTTGAAAAAAAAAGGAGAGAAAATGGGAGGAGATGAGAGATAATATCCTTCCATTTTCCCTCCCTTCCCTCCCCTTTCCTTGTTTGGTGATATTAAAATTACAAAAAAATAAATAAATAAATAAAGAAAAGCTCTTTCCCTTATCTCAAACCAAACAATTAATAAATCAAATCACTAATGCTGTAATTATAATATCACATAAATTGTTATTAAATAAATTGATGTATATAATAAATATATTCTTAAATTAAAAGAACTAATCACATAACAACATATTATAATTATGAACTTATAATATTATATAGTATTATAACTATATTACTTTCATAAATCAAGATTTTTAATTTGTGAGTATCGTACCAGGACTCTTGAACTTTTGTCGGTACTCTATACACTAACGAAATATGTCCATTGTCACATCTATATAAGGGAATTAAAGGACTGAAATTGTGGTTCTACAAGCTCCATTGCTTCTATGCATAGTTCAGCATTAAATGGACAGAGACTTGGCCATAACTCAATGAGTAAATGATACATGAAAGCAAATTTTAGGACAAGACCATAATTAATTACTACAGTATATTCTTCCTAAAAATTGAGTTTAACTATGATTATTCTAGCACGATACAAGAAAAATGAAAAGCATGTGCTAATAAATTTCGTACCACAAGGTTTTTTTAAGCCAAATCCATATCACACTGGATATATAGAGAAAGAAATAAGACCAATGCATGGCGAGCTGCTTGCTTTGACTTGACACCAGCGTAAAGTCATTATGATGATACTCTCAACCCTACTGAAACCCAGAGATCACTCCAAGAGCTTGATTTCCACTTGTAGATGCCATGCTCTTTTCGATTCCTTGTGCATTCTTTTCCTAACATAAAAACAAAGATAATTAAAAGAAATGATTGTTATTAATTTTGCAGAACTATCTTTCTTTCCATTACAGCATCTCAAGCAATAGAAAATATACGAGTAACTAATATGCACAGATGTTTTTTACAATCGCCTTACACTTAAAATCATTAGTTTTGGATTTGAAAAGACAATGCATTAAGATTCATTAATAGTAATTGAACTTTTCCCACCCTTAATAAATGATTGAACTTTTCCCATCCTTAATAAATGATTTTAAGTGTACTCCACCATTAAAAAAACCATTCTCGATTTATGTCAATCTTGATTTCATACGTTAATTTGAGTGGGAAAAAAAAAATAAAAATCCAAAGGTAAAATCCGAGAGGAACTCACCCAGGTAGAAGAAAACTTCAAGCTCTCTTCCCTGACTATCATGCCTAGGCTTTCTTTAAGCTCCTTCACAAATTCTTGCTCCATATTTGTCAAAAGCAAGTCCTTCAAAGTGGTCAACTCCTTCAATCCATCAATATTATTGAGTTTCTTACAGAATCTGATCTCAACTTCTTCTACGGCGGGCATGGCTCCCTTCTCCACTTCCCATTTCTCGAGCTCCTCAAGCATCCACAATTTTAAGACTTCAAGCTTTAGGAAACTGCCACGACTACATTTCATTGTTTTCCCCTTGTAGGAACGGCCGTGCAGCCTAAGGACCTTCAGGTTCTCCAGCTGTCCTAGTTTTTCCATAGGGTCGTCCGACAGTTCTGACACCACCAAAGTAAGGATCTGTAGATTTGGGAGAAATGTGCCAGAATCATATTGCTCTGGAAGTTCTATTTTCCCAAACAAATACAACTGTGATAGCTTATCTTGATCGCCTAGGTCCCCTAATTTCAATGAAGGTAGCTTGCGGCTTTTGTCTATCAACCTTAATTTCAAAGATTGAAGTTGGGTCAACATAGAAATCCACTCAACTATCTTTTCAATTGATTTTCCATGGCATGTTACTCCCAGTTTTCTAATACCATCCGCCGCCTTCAAATAATCTACAGACTTCTCATTGCGGATCACCAGACCAGATAAAGTCTTAAGCTTGGTTAATGATCCATGTGTCCGAAAGGCCTTTGGAATAGATGTATCAACACAAATATTGTTCATGTAAAGATGTTGAAGATACTTTGCTTTCCAGAACTCACCAGGTAAAGTGCTGATATTAGTATGCTTCACATCCAAAGTCTCAAGGCAAGGCAAGTCACCAACTGAATCAGGAATTAAATCCAAAAAAGTCCATCTTAAACCCAAATACTTGAGGCTTGGAAATTTGCCTAGATGTTTAGATAGCACTGGTTTGTAGACTCCTTCTAAATCAAGTATGACAATTAATCCAAAACCTCCCCTAACAATCTTCTTAAGAAGTTTATCTACTCCAGATGCAGGTTGATCACCTCTTTCCGTTTTGAAAGAAATGTAAGAACGTAGCTGAAAGCTGCATTTTGGAAGACTGTTATAGTGGATCTCTTGGTGTTCTGCAAACCTTCGAATGAACTCAGGTTGTTTGGAGGTTTCTTTCTCATCCTGGTTGAACTGATTGTGAAACAATCCACCTGTCTCTGTTCCTCGAGATAATTCATCATACAGAGTATCTTGCATACGAACAGTTTTGGGGCTCCCATTGAACTTTCTTTCTCCCACTTCAATGAATGTTCTTTTTTTCAAGTCTTCAATGTATTTCTTCACTTTCTCTTCAAAACTTTCAGAATCTTCTTTCTTTGCTTCTTGTTTCACCAATCCCTCGGCTTGTAGTAGTTGAAACAACCTCCTAAAAGGAACATTGCATGATCTGGGAAAGAGGCCTAAATATTTAAGGCAGAACTTTAAATGAGGTTCTAGGTCCTTGTAGCCTAAAGCCAAGATACTTAAGGGTCCATCCGAGGAACCTAATTGATCATGCTGTTTATCTTTTTTTTGCTTAGTTTCTGATGAAGCCAATTCATTTAAGAAACGTTCCTGTTCTTCATTGGTTGCTCCATGCTTCACCTTTCCTTCTTCTTGCATTGGTTTAGCTTCTCTGGGACCTGTTTCCTCAATCTCCTCCTTACCAACTTTGTCTTCTAGCTTGGTATCTAATGAGCCATGTTGAGTGGAAGAATTTGATTGATCTGTTATAAAATTCTGTCCATTTTCTTGCTTCATATATGAGGAAGCCTGTTGCCTTGAGGAACTCGATCCATCTTCATCAGTTGCCTTCTTTTTGCTTTCTTTCTTTTGATTGACTTGCTCAATGACTTTAGACCATGCCTCGAAGTTTGGATCTTTGGTAGACAGCAAACCTCCAAGTACAACTATATTAAGAGGCAGGCCACCACATCCTTGCAAAATCCTTTTTCTGAGAGCTTTCAATTCTTCATTTTTTAGGACTTCTGGTACCTGTACCTTCTTTGTAAACAATTCCCAACTTTCATCATCGTTTAGTAAACGTAGTTGGATAACTCTGTTATGCAGATTAATATGGCGTGCCACACTGGCTTCACGAGTTGTCAGTATCACCCTGCTCCCATTTGCTGAATTTGGAAAGGCAAGACTGAGTGTTTCCCAATCATAAGCTGTATGGACATCATCTAAAACTATTAGGTATCTCTTCCAAGCCAAGAAAATTCGAAGTCTTTTTTGCAATTCCTCTTTGGACCAGCTTTCATCCTTCCGCACCATTCCCAGCTGCATACATAAGTCTGCCAAGAGTTTTCTCGCCTCAAATACTTGAGAAACAGAAACAAAAGCTCTACAGTCAAAATGCTGCTTAATTGCTAAACTATTGTAAATTGCCTTCACAAGCATCGTCTTGCCAGAGCCTGCCAAACCCACCACTGAGATGAGAAATTCATAACTGTCAAGTAGCAGTTCAGCTAATTCCTTCACTTTATCATCCAGTCCAAAAAAGCCCGACTCATTGGCCTTAATATCAGAAAGTCTTCCCCACCTATGTTTAACTCTTGGTTTTGAAACCTTTTCATCCAGCAACTCTTTTCCACAAACTGTTCCAAAGATCCAAGAAGAATTGGTTTGACAAGCCGCATTAGCCTCATGGACAGTTAGAATCACCCGGCTACCATTCATGGAGTTGGGAAGGGCTTGTTTGAGCTTGTCCCAAACATCAGTCGTCCAAGCATCATATAAAACTATAAGGTACCTCTTCGGAGCAAGGAAATTGCAAAGCTTCTTTTGTAGTGTCACCGGGTCCCGGTTTTCTTCTTCTACTTTGTTATCTGTAACTTGTTCCAAAATATGAGCTAGAAGATCTTGAAGATCTTTTTCTTTGAACTCCTTTGGAACATGAACCCAGGCACGGTATTGGAATAACTGCTTAACATCCTCTGCATTGTACATGGCCCACAAGAAAGTTGTGTTCTCTGATTGTGCCACCCCAACAATGGAAATGAGAAACAACAATTTATACTGATTTAAGATTGACTGGGATAACTCCGTTGTAATATCCTTCATGCCAAGAATTCTAGATTCCTCCAGCAAATAATCTTTAGACTTCTCAAGCTGTTGGTGCGACCTTTCCTTTGAAAAATTGGTTGAAGTGATTCCTTTAGAGATGAGAAGCACTCGGCTACCATTCAATGAGTAGGGAAAGGCAGATTTGAGATTGCTCCAAACATTATCTCTTAGTTCACCATATAAAACTATCAGGTACCTTTTAAAAACTAAGAAATCATGAAGCCGCTTCGTCAATAACTGATTTGACAGCTCGGATGCTTCCTGCTTATTAGGACTAATTTGTTTCAAAATATCACTTTCTCCTGATTCTTTAGAAACAACAACCCAACAGCGAAACTGAAAATGTTGTTTAGTATCGTGAGAATGGTAGGAAGCCCACAATAAAATTGCATCACTCGGGTATTCCAAGTTGGCTTTCAGAATGTGAAGTTGCCTCATCCGCCTACTAAGGAGTTCTGGTGGAGCTAACTTACTTACTAACTCCTCCAAGACAACTGGGACAGACCCTTCCTCCCAACGCTGATGATGGCTTTCATCTGAATCATTCAATACACTGCTGTCCCTCCCAACATCTTTGTTTCCTGACAAGACTTGACTGCCCTCTGAAATACTTTGTCCTTTTTGAAAAACTGCATCTCCTTTAAATGAATTCTTTTGAGGAACCGTGTTACCAGAGGGCTCCTTTGCTGGAACCTCTGCAGCATCTAAGTTGCCTCGTAACTTCTCGTCTGAAACTTGCAGAGACAAGAAACATTCTTCTAGTTCCTTAGCTTGCTTGTGCAACTTGTCACGAAATATGCTCTTTGCAATTACAAAATATTTGACAGGAACCTTCTCGATGGAGATTTTTTGCCTCTGCAGCATTTTTCTAGCAATGATGGAGTCAATGCTATCCTCCACACTGCAAATTTGAGTCAAAAGCTCTTTCGACTCGTACTTTCTAGGATTTTTCTTTGTATTTTCCTGAATATCATTCAATAATTTGCTCAATGCTTTTTGGGAATTTGCATACTGTTGTATTTTCTCCATCAGTGGTGGGACTATTATGAGAAGATCCGTGGAGAAAGAGTCTAGAATTGCAACAGAGGTGAATTTTCGATTGGATTCTTCGGATTCTTCCATCTGAAATCAATAACCAAAAAAGATACAAGAATAAATTAACTTAAACAAGAAAAAGAAAATCAGTCTGAAAACAAATTCATTGCTTCACTGACACTTTAAACTTTACTCCAAAGCACTACAAATCCAATACTTCAAAGCACTACAAATCCAATTATTCGCATGGTATATAATTAGGCAGTGGAGAACTCTAACCCTTATCCACAATGCCAACTACTTTTACACTAGTAAAAAGAGTTCAAATGTGTTTGATATTGTTTTCACAACACTCTTAATACAGTTATTCAATACTAAAAATGTTAATATGTAACAATTAAATTGACTTTGTTTGATGTCTTGTGTATTTAATTATAGTTTGTTTTTATATTAATTTGTGTTTGATAAATTGTTAGGGATTTTTTAAAGAAAAAAGCTATAATAATTTTTCATTTTAAAATATTAAAATATTAATAATAATACCCATTAATACAATACAAGTCTAAGAACACCTACTTACTTCCTTTATCATATATTTGGGTTGAAGGGAATGAAGGGCAGGATAGGGAAAGATTTTATGACTAATAAAATGTTATAATTTGATTAGTTAAAAAATCTTTTCCTCTTCTCTCCTGATTCTCCTCAATCCAAACATATTACTAAGATTGAGGGAAAAATAGGAGAGGAATAGATTTTTTTGCTAATTAAGGCCCCATTTAGTACAGTTGTGAATTTTAGTTTCAATTTTCAAAATTCAACCTTAATTAATATATAGAATTTCTTAATTTTATTTTAGAATATGTAAATTTTTTAAAATAAAAATAAAACACTCAAAATCACAGCTGTACTAAATAGAGCTTAGATTATAATATTAACTAATATTACAATTTAATTAGTTAAAAAATTCATCTCTCCCCTCCGATTCCTTAAACCAAACATACTCTTAATATTTCCTTTTTATTTTTTCTTAGATTGATTTTAGCAGCAACAGCGAGAGGACCACCCAACAATTCCAAACAAATTCAATGTCTCGAATCTTTTATTTTCACCAAACCCTTCAAAAGTAATTATTTGTCACAATTGACCAATTTTGAAACTATTTCCCACACGATGGCCACCAAAAGAAAGAAAAAAAAAAAACTATATTTTACACAATTTAATTACACCAAATTAATACTAAATAGCGATTGAGCAATACCCATTCAAAACTCATTTTCATCACTCAGATATTTTCATGTAAATTCATGATTATAATCTCCCTAGTGTACGTGACTTGTTGAAAATATCAAAAGCATGCCAAAAGTCTACAAATACATGAAGTTATGTAGCAGATCTAAGATTTAAGAATAATAAATAGTAGGAGAGAAATGTGATTTACCTAAATAAGACTGGCAAGTTGCGATCATAATCCAATCCCTTACTCTATCTTGCTCATCATGACTTATATCTTAGAAAAATCAACAATCAAAATGTAAGAATGAGGGCGGTTTTCATTGGGACTGAGCCTGGGAGGCTCAGCTAAGCGAGAGGGAAAAATGAAGTAAGATGGCCAAAAAGAAGGGCAAAATTAATATAAACAATTAATTACACAAATTAACTATTTCTTACACAATTTAATTACGCCAAATTAATACTAAATAGCAACTGAGCAATACCCATTCAAAATTCATTTTCATCACTCACATATTTTCATGTAAATTCATGATTTTAATCACCCTAGTGTACATATGACTTGTTTAAAATATCAAAAGCATGCTAAAAGTCTACAAATACATGAAGTTATGTAGCAGATCTAAGATTTGAGAATAATATATAGCAAGAGAGAAATGTGATTTACCTAAATAAGACTGGCAAGTTGCGACCACAATCCAATCCCTTACTCTATCTTGCTCATCAT
>BPVZ01000042.1:289171-309975 GCA_020521535.1 Rubroshorea leprosula
GCGCCTGGAAACAACAGAACAGGGTGCCATTTTAAAATTTATTTGAATGAGAGGCAAAACAAAATACATAAAAGAAATAATCTATTAAGGCAAGTATATGAATTTTGAAGGGATATAATTTATCAGAAAGCAATCGAAGTCCAACAAAAAGTAGACATGGACACAAGGTAGTTCAGCAAATTAATCTGCAACAGGCCTATGAAAATATAAGTTAAAGCAGATGCTTTTGTTTAAGTTAAAAGAGTACAGGCAAAAACAACTTTAGATCTCAGCAACAAAGCCTACTATTGTAGACCATGTTGCTGAAGTTTTGAATCAGCTACACATCCATCCAATAAAACCACACGTGAGTCCATTAACCAGTCTTTGATGCATCAATAGTTTCATTGTTGAAATGATCCTTAAACAGAGTGCTTATTCATGTCATCAGCCTAGATGAGTCTTCGTCCTTCAACTAATACCTACTTTGACATGAATGGACAAACTATCCACATTTGCTAAAACCCAGGGCCAAGGGAACACAACATATTAATTGCACAACGAATTTGCTGAGATATGTCCAGAACTAGCCAATGATGTTTTGAGTGGAACAATTGAACAAATAAGAGACAGTAGACCCGAAAACACTAAGCATTACGCAAATTTTGGTGTAAAAGACCAAACTGATTTGATCCCCACCTTCAGTTACTAACAACAAGGGGTCCATGTAACACAAAAGATAAGAATAGTGGACGTACTTTGGTTGTGGAAGAAATCTTGCAAGAGGTAAAAGCTTGTTTGGGTCAATGTAGAACTTATCACCCGGCACATAAGAAGTTGCTACAATCCCTTCTAACATTTTGATCGAAAAATACTGCATCCAAAAGAAAACCCCAATCAATCTAAAGCTGAATAGATAATGCAAGGATTTAGAAGGCGAAGAGGATTATGAAGGGAAGCAGACTTACAGACTCATTTATGGGACCGAAGATTTCATCAACTTTCCCTATCTGGGTCTTGTTCTGCAGATAGATTGGACCATTAAAGTACGGTATTTTCTCATTAGTGAGCTTTGTCACAGCATCACCCTCAAATGCATGAAGAACTGGAGAAAGCTCTGCATAATAAAAAGCTCAAATTAGCATTAAATTGCTGCATTTGAGAAAGAAACAACACAGGTATTAATCAAAGAAAGCTCTTTCTCCTAATGAAGCTTGAACGAACACAGAAAGAAAGAGATTTTACAGTAAGGACCAAGAAAAGGGTACAAGGAACAAACCTACAACTTCAGCAGGAGGTCCTTCATCGCGAAACCCACCGCCTCCACGTCAACCTCCCCCGCCGCGACCACCTCCTCGGAAACCCCTCCCACCACCACGTTCGCCGTCTCTTCCGCAACTAAAGTTACCGCCGTCTCTTCCGCAACTAAAGTTACCGCCGCCTCTCGGAGGTCGCATGGTCTCTGTTTGTGAAGCAAGATTCTCGAACTTTGGTGGTCGCGGCGGGTGGCTTGAAGGGTGTTTAGGGTTCATTAGATTGCAGAAGATGAAGGGCAGCAGGGGTAGGGTTTAGCGAAAGTGTTTTTTGAGAGATTAAATTACCAGAATCTCCCTCAACTTTCTCGTAATTCGCAGCCTCAGATGGCCCCAGGCCCTGCCAACTTTCTCCTCAGGCCTTTGGTTAGGCCCATAGGCCTTCAGTTCAAAAAAAGATGGCCCATAGGCCTTTATTTTCTTCTAAAATTATTTATTAATTTTTAAAATTGTATCAATTTTTGTCTATCTAATACCTATTTTATTAGTTCGACTGACAAAAGTCTATATTATTGCTTACTTGGCGTTGTGTCAGTTACCATGTAAGCAATATGTGGCTTGAAAATAGAGGAAAATTTTCCGTTTCTTTGTTTTCTTAATCTATTTAATAAAAAATAATTAAATTATAATCTAATTAAAACAAAACTCAAATAAAATAACAAAAATAAAAATTTTCAAGCCACATGTTACGTGGTAACTTAGGTGGTGCCACATAAGTGATGATGTGGACTTATATTAATCTCAATAACGGAACTGTGTTAGGTAGGCAAAATTAAAAAAATTTAAAAATTAATATATGATCTTAGGAGAAAATAAAAATTTTAGACTAAAATAAAAAAAAAAAGTAATTAGTAAATGATTTCTTAAATTAAGGCACTGCTTCGCTTGGGAAAGATTTCATGGTACAGTTGAGAAAATTTTGCTGTACGGTTGGGTCTTGTTTAATTTAGCAATTAGAGCTCACTTAATGGTTAATAATTAATATTTAATATTTGATGTTTCATAGATATTTCTTCTTTTTTAAGTGAAAATGGTATATTTATTCTTTTATTTTTAATGATTATTAAAATGAACCCCTATAATATTTCTTGAAATAAATCTCCTTTCACATACTTTTAAATTAAATAAAATTAGACCTTATGTTTCAATTGAAATAAATTAATCAAAATTTAATGGATAATGTAATCAGAAGTCATAATTTTCAATTTCTTCTTCAATTCAATACCTATTAAGCTCTTGTAAATTTAGCAATTTTGGGGCCAAATTTTTTAAAGACATGACATTTCTTTTTTTGGATATCAAGTTAGTTAACAAGAAAGTGTTCACTCAGCTCATTTGACTACCTCAAAAGAAAATTCCATTTAATAAAAAAATTAAGTCCAAAATTATTAAATCAACAAGAGTTTATTGGGTATTGAATTAGGGGAAGGATGGAACTATGACACATGATTATGCCTTCCATTAAATTTTTGCTAATTTATTTTAACCAAAATGTAAGAAAGTTGATTTTATTCAATTTGAAAGCATTAGGAGAGATTTATTTCAAGAAAAAAAAAAGAATTTATTCTAATAATTACTAAAAGTAGAGAGGTAAATATATTATTTTAGTTTTTTTTTTTAATGATATTGGATTATATACAATAGAAGGTCAATATTCACACTTTAAATTTTCAATTTAAAATCTCAAATTTTTAATCACTTTAGACACTTTCTTACATTAATATTTTATATTTGTTATTTCTAATTCAAATACTCTAATTTGTTTGGGTATCATTTATTCCCTAATAATAAAACCAAATACAGTCTTAGAAACTTTTAAGAAAAGTTTGTTTAAATTGTTAATTTTAAATTGCCCACGACCTACATATACACAAATTAGATAGTTATGTACCGATTCTCAAAATTGGCTTTCCACAATTTTAAGATTTCTTATACACAAATTAGTCATCTATGCCAGGATTATGGAAACATTAGGAAACTATCACAACAATCAGTTTCGATATTCTTTACAACAAAAGACAAAGCAACACATATAAGTTGCAGAAACACAAGTCGGGTCCTCAATCTACATATAGCATTTAACAGCAGTAATACTTAAGAGAAAAAGAAAATTGTGAAGAAAGCAATTTACCTAGAACTCAGTTCAGATGAAGAGAAGTTGTGATCTCTCAATTAGAATTTAAAACAGGATGCCTGTGTCTGCTACTATTTGGTGACCAGCCTGGCTCTTGCATGGCTTGGAGATATCTGGCACTGCTCAGTGAGGCCAAAGTGAGCCATAAGAAGCCATACATGGGTTAGAAGTTCTCCACCTCTTCTCAGCTGCTGACCATGCTGACTATCCCTAGAGTGACAAGCGGCATAAGCTAGCAGCTCCAACCACATATCTCTCATTAGATCCCATTTAATCTTTGGATCTGATATAGTATTCAACCTTGATGCCAACCTGCAAGCCTCAAACAACACAGATTAATTTGCTGCTGTCGCCTTTGACTTTGCTGGGTGGAACGTCTGTTTTCACTTTAAGCAACAACTCGCAGGCCTTAATTCTTCTTTTCTCAACATCTTCAACACTGGAACAGGAACTAGTAGGCATGAACAGAGCCGGGAAATTAGGTTGAGGGAGCAAACTTTAAAGTCACAAAATAATATCCCATATTTCACCAATAGAGTAGCCAAAAATTTAAGCCAAGGGAAACATATTAACTTTTAATGTCATAAATAGTATATTAGATTAGTGTTTATCAAGTGAGACTCTAAAAAATTAGGAAAAAAACACTTAAATTATGTTGTTTCAATAAAGAATTTTTTTTAAAAAGCTAAAATAATCACATTCTTGCTTTAAAAGATAGATTATTTTATTTTTTTAATGAAAATTTATTTCAAGAATGTAAGTTTTAAAAGTTTTTTCTCTTAATTTTTTAGAGGTGTAACAGATAAATATTTTTTCCATAGTATATTACCTTTCACAAAAATTTATTTACACAATAAACTAAGATAACAATGCACATGTTTTCAAGTTACAAAATTTGTTATGTAATGGAGAATATGCACTAAATGTCTCAACAACCTTTTTTCTTTCAATATAAACAATTAAAAAAGTTTGAAAGAATTTTTTCACATCCTGTAATTTCCAAAAGGGAGACGTTTTATATAAGAGAGCCAAAAACAACAAAGAAATTTTGCACATATTTTTCAGTCATCTAATTTCAATTCTCAACAATCAAAGAAAAAAAAAAAACGAAGAAGGGTGGAGGAATCTAGCAAAGGAAAAAATACAAATATGAAGTGAAAAGAATTCACCTAAAAATAGAAGGAAAATGCTAAAAATGCATCGACTTCCATAAACCTAAAAGATTCTTAAAATGCATAATATCTACTCAAAACAAAGATTTAATTTTCAATACAAATAATGAAGATAATGTGTGGGTTACCCTCGGAGGGTTTGGAGTCTTTGCTGAGAACTATGAAAGAAAAAGAAAAAGTATTTTATAATTTTTATTTAAAGTTTTGTGGGGCACTGTAATTGCCATGAAATACTTCCGTTTCTACTGAACTTCTGAACTTAACGGAAGGACTAATAAGATTAGTGCTAGAAACATTGGGGACAAAATGCAGAGCAAAATGAAGGTTAGCATTTAAAATATCCCATGCTAGAAAGATTGAGGACTTACAGGGGAGTTTACCATTTTTTTCTCAGAAGTGTAGGGAGGGCAGCTGCCCAACCGCCTTCATCTGAGGTGGTAGGCATATTCTCCTTGACGAATTTCCTGGCATCAGCACGAGTGTGCCGGATCCTCATAATGTCAATCCTGTCAGACAACAAGGACGGACGAATGACTAGGAGATAACACATGTATCTTGACATGTGCAGACTGAAATCTCTACTTAATTTGACATCATCAGAAAGGTTTTCTGAGTAGTAGCAGATATCTGTAGCCATGTGCCAGGTAAGGATGCTTTGGTCAAATTCAACACTTATACTCCATTCAAGGTCAACCTGACCTATCTTTTCCTTGTATTTATCAAGTCTGCCTTTTCCTCTTTGGCTGCAGACCTCCCAAAGAGCTGTCTCAAGACTGCTTGTACTTCTCAGCTCCTGTTCTTTCCTTGGTATCTCAAATTCCTCAGACTTCTTTTTGACATGGTAAAAAATCAGCTCCCTATATTTCCTAGAGAAATTATTGATTTCTTTATACCGAAATTCTTCAATAATTTTAAGGCTAAGTTTTTCTGAGACTGATCCATAGTAGACTATACTGTGCAATAGAATTTGACCACCTAAGCACCTTAAACCACTTAAACCATTCTTCAAAAGAATTCATGAATTACGTAATGCTAGTCATCCTCTTCTTAATCAACCAAACTCTGGTTTGATCTGAGGCAAGGACAATAAGGGCTGCATATATCTCCAGGAAAATAGCAACGACAAGCAAAAGTAAAGTGACCACAAAATCAGTCCTGTTATGCCTGAACTTATCATCAAGGATAAAAAACGTAAACACTAGGCAGGTGAGGAAGAAAGTGATGAAGCGTCGAACAAAACCCCAGGGAGTATAAATAGCCGGTGCCTTTGTATACACCAGATCATACATGAATCCTAGTTCAATCTCGATCACATTGAAAGCGTTTTCATCGAACAGTTCCATGAACAAGGCTTGGCTTCTGTCCCTGTTGGAGCTATGGCATAAAAGCTGAAAATGTAGTCAAATGAGATCTGCTAAATGATGCTGCAATATGACTGCACAGTAGCAGCGAATGACAGCAGCATGCAGCTTCACATGGGCTACAAGAAATGGCAGAACACTTCATCATTTTAGTCAATGTTTTAGGTAGTTAATAATTATAGTTTAGGTAGAAAAATATTATTGTTTTATGTGTAGCCTTCCTCTATAAAAAGGAAGAAAGAAATTGATGAAAATTGAGAGAGAAAGAGAAATCATGGTTTCTCCTCTCCGGTTGGATGAATGTCTACACCCTTCCATGTGTTGGAAAAATAGGGGGTTAGAAAATACATCATTAGATCATTGGCTTCAAGGCGTGCTGCAAATGCCACTTTCCTTCAGGCTAATTTCGCCCCTACCAGATCTGGTATGCAAAAGGGGTAACCCGAAATGTCCATAGGATACAATGAAGCGCCTTGTTGATCTAGCCTTTGCACTAGCAAGATCAACCATTGAACCATCCTTTGGAAAGCGACAAAACAATAGTTTTTGTATAGAGATTTCTAGAGTAATCGCAATACAAAAAGGGGCTATTTTATTTAGATATTTTTGGGTTCAAATAAAGTCCACCAGAGAAGAAGAGATAACTTCATATTTATAAGGAAAGATGTATGTTGGAATAGACACTTCCTTTTAAGATGTCTATTGGGAACAAACACTTCTTTTCAATTTTTATCCATTAGAAACTCTTCCAAAAGTCATTTGGTTTGATTTGAATTCCAACTCACGTGTTTCCTTGCCTTTCAAAGTTATCCACTGTCTTCAGAAACTTATTTGAATTTTATCTCTTATTCTGGCGTAAATGGTTCGAACCAGATAAATGTGGTTCGAACCAAAATCGTAAATTTTAGAATTCTGGTTTTACGTAAATGATTCAAACCATATAATTATGGTTCGAACCAAAGTTAAACTTTCTCAAATGCATTTTATGCAATTGCTTCGAACCAACATTTTATGGTTCAAACCCAAATCCTGGAAATATTTTGAAAATTCTTCAACATTCCCCCACCATTTTCAAAATAGAATAGCCCACCAATTGTTTTGGAAATCTTATGCATACATGAAGGTATCTTACGATTTGAACCTTTCACTTAGTGAACATGTGTTGGCAAATTAATCAGAATTACATGGTAGACTAATGCTTTGAACCAGTGATTCTAAGTGATTAATTGGGCACATGTCACACACAAGACTTCAAGCTTTCCAAAAAAGGAATTCAGCATCCACCAACACAAAAACTGACCATGTGTCTTGTATCCTTTTCATGAGTGTTGTTAGAGTCAAGTCCCTAACTCCTAGAAGTGGCACCACTTCCACTCATATAGGTAGATCCCATCAAAAGTGCCACCACATTGAGCACTTCAATAGAAATATGTTATAGGACCTATTAAGAGTAAAACTCATCCTCCTTTTTGTTTCATGTGGTTACCAAGTACTCTTCCACTTGGGATGGTATTATTGATAAATTGAGTACTTGCAGTCACATTCATATGATGTACTTTACTCATTGAACTTAAGACTTGAAGTTTTTATCAAGTGTTAAGTCGAGGTTCCATCATGTGTGACTTTGTCAATGGACTTGAGACCCATCCCTTTCTTTGTCTTGTGAATTTTTCCTTTTGATAATCCTTTTAATCAAGGATTCATGAAGTTAATTCACACAAGACCTTGCAAAGATTATGGTGATCACCTCATTTAAGAATGTCTTTATAAGCACTTGATGACATCCTATTTTTTTTTTTTAGTTATCATACACATTCATATAAGAATGTCTTAAGATAATATGAACTCTTGAAAAGTGTAGACATCTCCAAGAACAAGCGCTATCACTTTTTCTCAGGAACAAGTGTTGTCACTTTTAAACAGTGCCATATAATCTTATAATATCATGAACAAGTGGAATTCTTGCTTCCTCCACTTCAAATTAAATTTTATTTGCTTTTCATGTGTCAAGGACTTTTAGTCCTTATTCCTCTCACTCTTGGGATTGTTCCCACCATTTTAAATATTGTTTGTCAATTTTATGACATTTACATTCTTCATGAGAGGCACATTAGGACAGTCAAAAATGTTTCAAATCTTCTTGATACTTTCTGAGTTTCCTACGTAATTGGTTTGAAACATCTTTGAGTGATTTGAACCAAAAATTATGGAACAACTCAAATCATTAGATTCATTTTCCATGACCAAGAGCTATTCACTCTTGCTGTTTATAGGATTCTTTAAATCCATATTTCTTTATCTTTTGGACCATCTTTCCAGGCTTCCAAAAATTAGTCAAGTGCACAAGGTTGCACTAGTTTCTACAAATGATCTCATTAAGAGATAGCATTTAAACAAGGATTCAAAATCCTTCATGACTTATCAAAACTGAGAGCCTTTTTACTTGGCGTCTTTTCTCTTAGTTTATACTAAGACCATCAGTTGGATCTCCAAATGGGTTTGCCAAATCCCATTTTAGTATTTCTTTCTTTAACATGGCTAAAGAACCATCATGAGACTTGATTCTCACTTGTTTCACTATTCATATGCTGGTATATAATCTTACAAGCATAAATAAAAGGCATCAAAAGTAACAAGTAGAAATATGCTTTAAGCAACCTTTCATTAATGAAACATGACCAGATTCATTAGTCTCTTATATTTCCACAAGCCTTATATTAAAAACAGTAATCATGTTTAACACATGTACAAAACTCAATGATTTTAACTAAAACTGTCATATACATAAACATGCTTATAACATAATCCAAGTAAAGGAAATCTCATTGACTTTAATAAGCCTTAAGCAAACCTTAATAAGATCAGGTCTAGAAGTAAGATATACTACTTAAACTCCATAAAGCTTCATAAGTATTCACCAAAGAATAGTAAATAATCATTACTAAATGAAAAGAAAAACAGAACTTTATTTTTATCACATTAGTAATCTCAAAATCAAGGCACAATCATGATCTTAAAACATGATCATATTCAAATCCATAAATATCTTCCTTCTCACAGCCAAGAACCGTGCTATCAAGTCTGAGATTTATTTAACCTCCAAATGGGATTTACAGACCCATTTTATTTCTCTTGCTTCATTGTGCCAAATGATGTTTAATTATGAATCTTTGCACAGTCATTTGCATCTTTGATAACTTCTTTGAAGCCATTCTCCAAGAGATGTTTTCTCCTCATATTTAATTAAATAGATACAAGAGATAAGCATGGATGAACAGCCTGTGAAACAATATCACTAAATGCAATGTTTCATTCAAAGAGATTTGATACATAATGATATGAAACCATCACTCAAACTTGAAGAATTAATTTCTAAAACTAACTCATGTAATTAGATCATGAGCATTGTTTTTTCCTTTATAAACCCACTCAAAATTTGTTTGCAAAACAAAATCATATGAAAAATTCATGCCAATCAAGAGCATGAACTTATTTTGCGTACCTATTCCTCTTGTATTGAGTTTCAATCTGTCTGCACTTTGTTTTCCTTTTGCGTTGATATCATGCATCATCATCGCCTTACAATTTAAAAACTTTATTTGCATCTTGTGGTTGATTCATCTACCGTCACTCATTGACAATTTGATTACACGATTGCTTTGTCACACGATTGTTATAATCAATTTAATAAACCACCACTTTTGTAGATGGGTTAATCACACCAGAAATCCCTTTTCCTTTTGTCATTATTGCACACCAAATCTCCTTGGCTTCACATGCATTTTGTAGCGCAAGTTTCTTCTCAATTATCCAGTAAGCCATGATCTCAAAAAACTGGAAAGTTAGCCTAAAGATTGTTGGAGAGATAGGGGGTTAGAAAATAGATCATTAGATCATTGGCTTCAAGGCGTGCTACAAATGCCACTTTCCTTTAAACTAATTTCGCCCCCACCAGATCTGGTATGCAAAAAGGGTAACCCGAAATGCCCATAGGATACAATGAAGTGCCTTGTTGATCTAGCCTTTGCACTAGCAAGATCAACCATTGAACCATCCTTTGGAAAGCGACAAAACAATAGTTTTTGTATAGAGATTTCTTGAGCAATCGCAATACAAAAAAGGGCTATTTTACTTAGATATTTCTGGGTTCAAATAGACTCCACCAGAGAAGAAGAGATAACTCCATATTTATAGGGCAAGATGTATGTTGGAATAGACACTTCTTTTCAAGATGTCTATTGGAAACAAACACTTCTTTTCAATTTTTATTCGTTGGAAACTCTTCCAAAAGTTATTTGGTTTGATTTGAATTCCAACTCACGTGTTTCCTTGCCTTTCAAAGTTATCCACTCTCTTCAGAAACTTATCTGAATTTTATCTCTTATTCTGGCATAAATGGTTCGAACCAGATAAATGTGATTCGAACAAAAATCGTAAATTTTCAGATTCTGGTTTTACGTAAATGATTCGAATCATATAATTATGATTCGAACCAAAGTTACACTTTCTCAAATGCATTCTACGCAATTGCTTCGAACCAACTTTTTATGGTTTGAACCCAAATCTTGGAAATATTTTGAAAATTCTTCAACACCATGTTCATGGCTTTATGTTCTATGTTATGCTGTGTTCATTCTGCTGTAAATAGTAGAATATCAATGGAAGAAAATGGGTTTGACCTGACCAAATGAGGTAACTCCAAGGTGTCTCTCTCCTTCTCCTCCAAGTTCTCTCTCAACCTTTCCTTCTTACCCTAAAAAATCCAACATGGTATCAGAGCTGAATTCTTGAGGGACCTGTGAGAGTTTGTTTTTTGAGGGAACACCAGAAAAAACCGCACCTTTCTCATTGTTTTTAGACAGTTCTTCATGTGAAACCCCTCTTGCTTGGCCAAAGTCTTGCAGTAACAAAGGCTGTGAAGATGGAGGCATATGTTAGTCCCACCATGGGAGATGTCAAGGAGAGGAAAGCTGGATTCAAAGAGAAGGTGTTCATGTTTGTTTCCAAAGTCAGTCCAAAGGGCAAGTCATGGTTGTTGGAATGGGAAACTGAGCACAAAAAACTCAGTTCCATGGTATGTTCTTCATCCATCTTTTATGTTTGCTATGGATACATTTTGAGTTTTCCCAAGAAAACTCTTCATGGATGCGGCTTTGAGGCTCTAAATTCCCACGGCTTCATGGCAAAGAATGTTTGATGGAGATGATGACAAAGGAAAACTGAGCACATCTCAGTTTCATTCTTTGTTCTTCAACCATCTTTTATATTTGTATTTCTGAATGTTAAGAGTTTTTTCATTAAAAAAAAAAAAAACCTCTTCATGTTTATGTACTTGTGAACCCTATTGCTTTATGGCAAAGAAGTTTGATGGAGGAGCAGCCAAGACCAAGCACAAAATCACAACTCCAGAAGGTACTGAAGCAGCAAAAATCCGGACAAAGCTGCTGCAATGGTGGAGTTGCTGAAAATTTTTAAGGCTCCAGAATTTGTTCAACAACAAATAACTAACGAAGATGAAGCTGATTTGCAAGAGGAGCTAAAATATTTGAGATGGTACTTGGCAGCAAACAACAAACCAAGGCACAAAGAACTGAAAATGGCAGATTCAATGTGCTAAAGTAAAATTGTGTTTCTGTAGCTTTAATGCCAAGGAGGAGTTTGTTGGAGCCATGGCATGAAAGCTGAAAATGCAATGAAATGAGATATGCTAAATGATGCTGCAATATGACTGCACAGTAGCAGCAAATGACAGCAGCATGCAGCTTCACATGGGCTACAAGAAATGGCAGAACACTTCATCATTTTAGTCAATGTTTTAGGTAGTTAATAATTATAGTTTAGGTAGAAAAATATTATTGTTTTATGTGTAGCCTTCCTTTATAAAAAGGAAGAAAGAAATTGATGAAAATTGAGAGAGAAAGAGAAATCATGGTTTCTCCTCTTCGGTTGGGTGAATGTCTACACCCTTCCATGTTCATGGCTTTATGTTCTATGTTATACTGTGTTCATTCTGTTGTAAATAACAGAATATCAATGGAAGAAAATGGGTTTGACCTGACCAAATGAGGTAACTCCAAGGTGTCTCTCTCCTTCTCCTCCAACTGCTCTCTCAACCCTTCCTTCTTACCCTCAAAAATCCAACAGTCCCGGTCATGATAGCTAAGGATTAGATCCGCAAACAAACTCTTGAATGTCTGAAATAAGGCATCAGCTTTGACTAAATTAAGTTTGCTTTCAGCAGGCACTGTTACATCCAAGTTAGCCTGACCTCCCTTCATCTCTATTATTTCCACGAAATATCCCTCCGCCGCTTTTATGGCATATTTTTCCATAAGTTTAGTATATCTTAGGTCGGAATCTGGAGCAGGGAGGATACTACCTCGGAGTTTGTTCTTGCTTGCTTTCCATAGGGCCAATGTTCTCTCCCCATACTTGATGGAGCCCACCAGTATCATTACAATGGATAGGTAAGAAAGATTAGAACTTGTCCAGGCAAGTAACAAGATGTAAAGTGCGGCAGTTGTCTGGACTATTAGCCCAAAGAGGTGCCTGAGATACAACTCATTATCCTCTAAGGAATAGGCTGTAATTGTATCCGGACCACTTAAATGCAGTAGGAAAAAGGGAGCCCAGAATGCTTTGAGCTCGTTAGCCACATTAATATGACCTCCATCATCATATATCTGCCCCAAGTCATTTGATAGGATGCCAAGGGCAATCGTTGCTACGGAGTTAGCCAACATGTAGGCAAACCAAGCAACAAATCTAACCCAAGTCCCACTGCATTACTTCCTGCAATTGCCGGATGAAATGAGAACTATTTGAAGTGTAAGGCTGAACAGAGCTGCCTCAACGAGCTCCCATTTCTTCCAGAGTTTCCTCAAGTGAGTAGGAAAAACCTTGATCATCCTTCGCCTTTTCATCAAAATCAGGCTAGAAACAACTGAAAAGGCATAGCAAAAATTAGACTTGGTTATAAAATTCTTCAAAGACAGTTTTAGATGGGGGAAGGAAAAAGATAGACCAATGGAAACTAAAAGTTAGCTTGAATCAACTAATTCATCAAAAGATGGGTACTTACTTGTAGGGATCATCAAGAATGTTAGTTCTTGATAATGCCAGATGCAACTGATGGAACAGCTACAAATGATGTTACAATGGATCGGTCATTCACAATTTCCACCTCTCAGAAATTATCAAAGTATATCAACTAGAACATCTCAATATTTATTAGTCCTTTACTCTCGAAACATAAATTATGAATCTTATAAAATTATGATTCACTCACTTGGACATAATTTTTATATATATCTTTTATACAGAATTTAGATAATTTATTTTTCTAAAATAAATGCTCGAGATTTATTTACTTTTTATTTTTTTTAAATATAGTTTTTTTATTTAAAATGTCTTAATAAATTTTAACCATTTATAATGAAGAGATAATTAACATTTCATATAAGTAATATGTATAAATTTTTTTTTGATTTAAAAAATCATAATAAATTTCAATTATTTATAATGAAGAGATAATTAACATTTAATATAAGTGATATGTATAAAAATTATATAAGTGGATACTATTAATTATGATTGGAAAATGATTTAGGGATAATTTTTTTGTATAGCTTTGTGTATAACTTTATGTGTCATTTAAATAATTAATTTTTTTTATTTATTTAAAACTCATTATATTAAATATATCTATTTATTTAATGATAATTAAAAGTTATATAAAAAAATGTATAAAAAATTATCACTATATCACCGCTCAAAGTCTACTAAGCTCAATGTTTTACAAATTTCAAATTGGCATAACTTCCAAATCCACCCCTCAAATAAGAGGGTAGGAACGAATCCTCCCAAAAAAAATACAAGAACAAATTACTTCTCTAAATTATTGATAAAAACAAATTATTAATTATTTAACATAATATATGATGTCATCATACGTCAAAATTTCATGCCTCTTAATTATTTTTTAATGAAAAGTTAACATGTGATGACGTTAAGATTATCTATCCTTACACCTATTTAAAGGATAGATTTAGAGGTTTTGCCTTTCAAATTTTTGTTTTAACAAAAATTCAGTATTCTCATATGAAAAATGAATTTTCGTCCTGTAACAAATGGCTCTAAACAGTTCGAAATATATATCCTCGCCATCCAAATTTCAACATGCATTCTCAACAATAAAGTCAATACATAATTTTTCCAATACCTTAATTAAGCAAAACTCAAAATTCACAATTATATCAAGTCGCTAAAACCATGTCCTACCAAAAAAAAAGAAAAAAAGTCACAATAATAAATACCACATCCACAATAGCATACCTGTAAGGATAGGTCCGAGGACCTTAACTTTGGACGTACTGCTATAGTTCCTTAATAACCGAAGTGAAATTAAATCCAGCACTTCCCGGTCAAATTACTGCATGATAAGCACAGTGAACATGCCCACATGTGATTTATCACACATAATTTTCCAGTCCTGAAATTATCGCCTGAGGGACACGTCACACTCCGATTATCTTGTTAAGCAAGCCACGTGGACACCTCACTAAGACCTATAAATACTCCTTAGGGGCCACCTCAGAAAGGTAATTGAGACCGACCTAAAGCTCCTTTTTCCATTCTTCTAAAGGTAGATTCGATTATTGTTGACTTAAGTATCGGAGTGTTTACCCCGAAGACCCACCTCGGGGCTTTGCAGGTTCATCCAGAGTGAAGACGTGGACTGAAGAAGGACTTTTGGTTTGGTGCAATTACATTGGTGCCATTTGTGGGAACCCGAACTAAAAGCTCCTTTATTGCTTTCTCATCATGGTCAACACTTGATCTGTCTGAGCTAGAAATTAGGCTTAACCTCTTGGAAAAGGTCAAGGTCAATACCCCAACAACCTCCCACCTCACTTCCCACCTCACCTCCCACCTCAGATCCCAAACCTATTCCCTCCTGTTGAACATGCAGAAGGAGGAGATGAAAACCAACCTTATAACTCAGCCCACAACTCAGCTTCCACTTCTAATCAAGGAGATGTAGTCACAGCTTAGCTTGCTGCTATGCAACAGCAGTTCGGTGTCTTTCAATTGGTTTTGGCTCAGCTCTTAGCTTGGAATAATCTTGGTGATCCCCTCATCAATCTACTTAACCCTACTCAACAACCCCTTGTTCAACAACAAGACCCTCAACCAGTTCAACATGCTCCTGCTCTTAGTGAGTCTCAGGGTCAGTCTCACGTAGCCCCAGCTCAACAACCTCTACCTGATGATGTCACACGACGTTTGGACAGCTTAGAAAAATTGGTAGCCGAGCAGCCAGATGCCCCACCTCCACACCATAACACTGATTCCATACCTCATCCTTTGAACACTAATATTACATTGGAACCTTATCCCACTAGTTTCAAAATACCTCAGCTCGAGACATATGATGGAACGAAGGATCCAGATGATCACCTCTATGCCTTCTAATCCTGTATGCAAACTCAGAATGCCTCTGATGCGTTGATGTGCAAAATCTTTCCCTCCACTCTCCGCGGTAATGCTCGAACTTGGTATTATAGTTTGCCTCCGAAATCTAACAGCTCTTTTACAAAAATGACATTTGCTTTTGCTACAAAGTTTTTCAATAGAAGGTTAATTAGGAAAACCACTTTTAAACTGATGTGAGTTAAACAGAGGGACAGAGAATCCTTGAAGAATTACATGAGTAGGTTCAATGATGTTGTTCTCAAAGTTAGCTCATTCAACTAAACCATAGGAATTGCGGCTGTAATTCAAGGTCTCCAACACGAGAGATTCAGAGATAGCTTAATTAAGCATCCTGTTGCCACTTTTAATGCGGTTAATGACAGATCCTTGAAATTTATAACTGCTGAGGAATATGCCTTATCACAGAAACCAGTTCTCCCTAAGAATCAAAACCCAGATTGGAGAAATGAGGGTCAGAGCAAAAATTGGATGAAGATAGTACAGAGCCGAGGTCCGATGTCGACCTCCACATCGAGATTCGAAAAGCTGAACTCGGTACCCCCCAATAGATTACCAATAAGCACTAGTTACATGGACTCCTTTCAATCTGCCGAGGTAGTAGATATTCATGCAGATTAAGAATAAGATAGATTTGAGGCGACCAGGGCCGATGAGAAGTTCTGCTGCTACACGTGATCATATTAGATAACGATCATACAACGGAGTAGTGTAATAATCTGAGGTCTGAATTGGAAAGTCTAGTTCAGAAGGAAATGCTAAATGAATACATCCAGAGAATAGAGCAACCAAAGTTTGTTAGAGAGCAGGGGCCACAATCACAAGGATCTTGTAATGCAGGAAACAGGCAAGGTGTGGATACCAACAAGCCCCACCTCTACTCTTGCCACCGGCTAGAATTATATATATGATTATGGAAGGATTGGAAGTAGGGGGTTTGAGCTTCAAACAATGAAAATTGTATGTCAGGGAGGTGAAACATCAAAACCAAGCTGAGAAACGAAAGTTTGACGACGTTGACTGGAAGAATCAACCCATCACTTTCACACCTGCTGACTTCGATACAGTTTTCACACCTCATAATAATCCTTTGGTCACTTCCGTTATGATTAACAGTTGTGAGGTACAACGTGTCCTTGTTGACGTAGGGAGTGCATTAGACATTATGTATTTTCACTGTTTTGAGAGTTTCAAACTAGATCCAACTCTGTTGCAGAGGTACGATGGTCCCATATATGGATTCAATAACCAACCTGTTCAGGTAGAAGGAGTCCTTACCCTTAATGTTGCTTTTGGGAGCGGCCGAACTTATGTTACCCCTTCAGTTCGGTTTCTAATTGTCAAAATGGCATCCTCCTTCAATGCTGTTATCGGACGACCTACATTAACTGAGATCCGAGCTGTGGTCTCTCAATCTCACATCTGCATGAAGTTCCTAACCTCTATGGGGATAGCAACACTACGAGGTAACTAGGAGGTGGCTAGATATTGCTATATTACCTCGGTTACAAGGCCTTAGAAAAGCAAAGATCAGACATCAGAAACCATTCCCCAACAAGTTCATGATAATCAGCAAGTGATAGGGGTAGAGATAATAGACAACCAACCTGAAGATGAAACTAGAGCTACCCTAGTTGAGGATGTAGAGGAAGTGCAACTTGATGACAGATATCAAAACAGGACGACACATATTGGAACTCGGTTGAACCCAAAGGAAAGAGCAGAGCTAATAGCTTTCCTCCAAGCTAACAAAGATGTCTTCACTTGGATCTCAACAGACATGACAGGGGTTCCAACCTTGGTATCTTAGCACAAGCTCAACACCAATCCATTGAAGAAACCAGTAGCCCAGAAGTGGCGCCTTTTGGGGGGGAGAGGCTTAAGGTTATAAAGGAAGAAGTAGACAAACTCCTGTAAGCTGGCTTCGTCAGAAAAGTTGATTATTGTGAATGGGTGGCTAACCCAGTGCTGGTCAAGAAGGCAAATGGTAAATGGCGAATGTGCATCGATTACACAAATCTCAACCAATCTTGCCTTAAAGACTGTTATCCAATGCCAAACATTGACAAACTGGTTGAAGCGGCTTTTGGAAATGAGAGATTAAGTCTCTTAGATGCATATTCTAGTTACCACCAGGTGCCGATGGCTCCGGAAGATAAAGAGAAAACCTCGTTCTATGCAAGTGATGAAATTTATTGCTATGTCATGATGCCCTTTGGCCTAAAGAACGCATGTGCCACTTACTAGAAGATGGTGACCATCGTATTCCGAGCTCAAATTGGCAGGAATCTGGAAGTTTATGTCGATGACATTGTGGTGAAGAGTCTGAAAGTAAAAGATCATCTAGTTGACCTCGATGAAACATTCAACAACCTCAGAAAGAACAAAATGCAGTTAAACCCAGCAAAATGCATCTTCGGTGTGGAGTTGGGGAAATTTCTAGGCTTCATGGTTTCCCAGAGGGGGATTGAGGTTAACCCAGAAAAGATCAAAGCAATAATCGAGATGGAACCGCCGAAGTCGGTGAAAGATATATAGAGATTAACTGGAAGGGTGGCAGCTCTTCATAGATTCATATCAAAATCAGTAGATAAGTGCTTGCCATTCTTCAAGATCATGAGATCAGTGGCCTAGAAGGATGACTCTGGCAAACAGAAGAAGTTTGCATGTAACTCAGAATGCCAGGTTGCATTCGAGGAGCTGAAGTTTCATCTTAGTTCACCCCCTTTGCTAACAAAAGCTATAGACGGAGAAATACTTTATTTGTACCTCGGTATTTCTGATGAAGCAATTAGTTCAGTGTTGGTGAGAGAAGAGGGCAAACAACAGAAACCAGTTTATTATACCAGTAGCGTGCTACACAGAGTGAAGCTGAGATACCCTATCGTTGAGAAAGTAACGTTAGCAGTTGTTACTTCAGCCAAAAAGTTGAGACCATATTTCTCATCACACCCAATCATAGTTCTCATAGACCAACCTCTTCGACAGATCCTTTAGAAGCCAAAATGCTCAGGAAGGTTGATTAAATGGGCTGTAGAGCTGGGGGAATTTGAGATAACATTTCAACAAAGGTCAGCAATTTGAGCTCAAGCACTCGCAGATTTTATTGTAGAATGCACTCCAGCTCTTCCGAATTCTAACTTCGAGTTAAGCAGCTGGATCCTATATGTTGATGGAGCCTCAAGTAACAAGGGCTTAGGAGCTGGTGCTTTCTTAGTTGGCCTAGATGGATATCGAAGTGAGCATGCTTTGAAATTTAACTTCGATGTGACTAATAACATGGCTAAGTACGAAGCTCTGCTACTTGGTTTGCAACTAGCATTGGAGCTGAAAGTAATGGCCATACAAGTATACAGTGACTCGCAGCTAGTGGTTAATCAAGTCAACTCAGTCTGCGAGGTCATTGATTTTGTTATGATGAAGTATGTAGCCTTGGTGGCTGAGCTGAAGTGCAAGTTCCAAAAATTTTGTTTCAGCAAAATTTCTCGAACTGAGAATGAACAAGCAGATTCGCTTTCTAAGTTCGCCTCTGATAACTCCTTAAGCTCCAGATCAATTTTCGTTAAAGTTTTAGATGAGCCGAACTTCATGAAGCCGAGAATGATGGAGATTAGTACAGACCTGAATACATCGAGCTGGATAGATCCAATTGTCTCTTTTTTATGAGATGGGTCAGTGCCTGCAGATAAGTAGGAAGAGATGAGGTTGAGAAAGAAAGCGTCTTGATACACACTCATTGATGGGGTCCTCTATAAGAGATCTTTCTCACTCTCTCTCCTATAATGCTTGAATCCTTATGAAGTTGAGTACGCACTTCGGGAGGTACATGAAGGTGTATGCGGAAGCCAAATTGGTGTTAGAACCCTCGCTCACAAAGTCCTCAGACAAGGATATTACTGGCTGAATATGTATAAGGATGCTACTCACTGTACAGAGATGCCCAAAGTGCCAATTCTTTGCACATTTAACTCACCAACCGGCAGAAGAGCTCACCAACTTGGTGGCACCATGGCCATTTGCCCAATGGGGACTTGATCTTTTAGGCCCATTCATGAAGGGGGTCGGAGGTGTAACCCATCTGATCGTTGGTGTGGACTATTTCATGAAATGGGTTGAAACTCGGCCATTATCCAGTCTTACTTATAGAAAGGTCGAAGACTTTGTTTTCAGCTCAATCATCTGTAGATATGGAATCCCGAATCAGATTGTGGTTGATAATGGTACTCAGTTTAACTACTCTTCATTCAAAGATTTCTACTCCAGTTACGGGATCAAACTTACAATTTACCTCAGTATACCATCCGGAGTCCAATGGTATGGTCGATTCTGTCAATAAAGCTATCATCGAGGGGATAAAGCTGAGGTTGGAGCAACACAAGGCCAGATGGGCAGATGAGCTCAACAACGTCCTCTGGGCATATAGAAACTATGAGCGGAACTGCCACATGTACTACTTCCAACCCATGTAAATTCCATTCTCTTTTATTTTCTCTTCTGCGGCTTTACCCTAGATCAAATATGTACAACATATAAAGCGTATTCTAAAAACTATAACTTAATGAAACAGGTGAAACATCCTACCACCTGGCCTTTGGTATCGAAATAGTCATTCCCATTGAAATAGGAGTACCAAGCTTCAGGATCACCCATTTCGATGAAGGACGAAATGGAAAACTGCTTCGGGAGAACTTTGATATGCTTGACGAAGTCCAAGAAGAAGCATGACTTTGCACTCTGGTATACAAGCAGAAACTAGCCAAGTTCTATAACAAGCGAGTCCACTCTTGAACCTTCAAAGTAGGAGACCTTATTCTCAGAAAAGTTGGCCTAACGGGGTTTGAAACTCGTTTTGGTAAATTAGGCCCGAATTGGGAAGGGCCTTACATAGTGGTCGAAGTGCCACATCTTGGCGCCTATATCCTCCAAGACGCTGAAAAGAAGAGAGTTCTTAGAATCTGAAATATCAATAACTTGAAGAAATTTTATGCTTAATACACTTCTTTCAAGTGATCTATGTCTTATTCTTCTTTATAAGTATTACTTCTTCATTCCGAGATCCATTTCATCTTGATGCACTAAAATCACCCTAGCAAGTGTACTAGTCGCTTCAAGTAATATAATGATGAATAGAGTGTCGAACCCACGAGGATTGTGTCTAATTAAGTACCAAAATAATTAATCCAAATTTATTTGAACAACCAAATGGAAAGAAAGTTTAACTAAAAAAATAATAAAAAGAAAATAACAAATAAACCTAACCAAGATAAGAGGTACTAAGGCATTGATTTCACCATAATCAATCAATATAAATTCTGGATTACTAAATTGTTGAGTGTTATTGCATGTGATGGCG
>BPVZ01000042.1:310075-323720 GCA_020521535.1 Rubroshorea leprosula
GTAGGACTTGGAACAGAAATAGGAAACTGAATTTTAGGTGCTGATCGCGTGGTGCTGACACTTCGGATTACGTGTTGACACAAACTAGGAAACAGAATCTGATTCTTAACGCATGGTGTCGAGACCCCGATCATGTGTCGACACTACACCCGTGTCGGGTTTTTGGTTTCCTTTTGCAATTTCTTCAATGGTAAAATAGCAGATATGGTTCCTGACTTCTGGATTCTGCACAAGTTGATCCTCAAGTCTCTGATCTTTTCAATTTACTTCTAAAAAGTAGAATTTCTTCCAATTAAATCCTTTCCTACACAAAGAATGAAAACCATATAAAATCAAACAAAATCCCATAAAACTCATCCAAATATCAATAATATCAAAGTAAAAATTCCCTGTTAATATGTATATAAATTTAGCTCATCACATCTCTTAATTTGTATCTCCGAGGTCAATTCGTTTGGGATTTATTACTTGAACTTCACTTTTATTAATGAATTTCACTTCACATTCGAAGTGATTTACTTCATCTCAATTCTTATGTTAATACAAAACAAATAAAAGATAAAACAAGTGTACAAACACAATCAAAATTTTCCTTAAATTAATCAACAAATGCTACAAAAATGTCCAAAATAATCATTGTTTAAATTCTAACAACATTAATTAAAAAACAAAAACTCCTAACTATTCTGTTAGAGGAGGTGGCTGGGGTGGCTGTTGATCTGTTGGAAGAGGTGGCTGCTCTTCTTCAGAGGGAACTGGATGGACCTCCATTTGCAGAAGTGGCTGGCTCTCCTCAACTTCAGCACCTTCCGCCTCTGCTTCCTCTTCCTCCACTACTACAAACTCGAAGTCAAAGTTCGAAGGAAAAACAGTGTGTCCTTCTTCATCGTGATCCCACCTCAGTTTAATCTGAGGTTGAAAGTCCACTGACATACTCTCACCGTTTTCCTCCACCCTTTCCTCTTGTTCGCCGAAGGTGATATTTGTTATATCCACTTCGAGATATTCAGCTTTCACCTTCTTTCTGTAATCAGTGAAGGTGAGGATCATAGTAGGTAGTCGGTAGAGATTGACAATGTTGTTAAACGAGCTGGAGTTGATGAAGTTGGTGATATGCTCCTCCATCCCATTATGCACTAGTAGCTGAACATTCTTTTTGAGCTTGGCCTCAGATTCTCTCATTCTTTTTATCTCTTCTTCTTGTGCTTCATTCTCTTTTTCGCACATCTTTCTTTTCCTCTCTTCGAATGAAAGAATTGTCTTCAGTGAGTCTCTCTCATCTTGCAAGCTCGTCATTGCTGGTACTACTATATCCAGTTCCCTCTTCATTTCCCCATTCTTCTTTTGTAGCTCATCTCTTTCCTTCTACAGGCTATTGCGCTCCCTCACGAGTTCCATGAACTCCTAGGCTAGCACATTAACCCAAGTTCTAGTCTGCCACATCAATAACAAACAATCAAAAAAAAAAAAAGAAGAAAGAAAGCAAACAATAGTTATTATTAATAAGCATACCTCAAGAGCATGCCTCACAACTGAGGTCCCTCCATGCATCAACGCTTCCTCCCTTGCTTGACAGCGATCCACTTTAGGAATATAGGTGTTGATGAAATTTTTCGCGGTTGAAAAATTCTTGTTCCCAAAAATGCTGCTTTGGAGAGAAGAAGTGGGAACAACTGCTTTACCCTTGCCACAGGTGGGAACCTCGGTCTCTCTGAGATCAGGATCAAGCTCAACAGGAGGTGGCCGAGGTACGAACTCCACTACCTCATCCCCCCTGACCTCCTCCACCACTTTCCTCTTTTTCTTTTGGGCTTCATCCACTTCTTCATTCCTCTTTCGTTTGGGCTCAGACCTTAGCTCCTCAGCCTCTACATCTTGGATTTTTGTACTTGACATCTGCCCCTTCTCTTTGTTCCCATCTCCTTTATCGCTCGCAACATCCTCAAAAGTCTTGGACTTCTTCCTCGGCTTTTTGGGAATAGCCACCCCAGCAGCAACACCCAAAAATTTGTCCATCTTAGCTGCAAAATAACAAATATGTTAAAAACCACAAATCAGAACTCAACTCTTACATGACATAAAGTATAAACATACCTTCGCTCATTGAGCTCGGCCCATAGAGCTCAGCCCATAGAGCTCAGCTGCTTCTATAACATTTGAGCTGGTGAGAAACATAATATCTACTATATCACCCTCCTTTCTCACCAGCTTCTTCGCTTCTTCCTTGTCACTATTTAAACTATACTTATTCTGGTTGGTCTTTTTAGCCTTCCAGGTAGACAAAAATTCTACTTCTCCATCTCCCCTCTCCCATTCAGTGTCATCAACAAAGAAAAATTTTTCCTTCTATCCTTTAATGGATGAAGGCCCTGCACTAAACATGTTCCTCTTTTCTTTGTTGGACGACCGAGGTGTAAAGTAGTACCACCCCTTCTCCTTTTTACTCCCAGCCTTAGGCACAAAAAAGTGCTTAAACATACTCACCGTAGGCACCTAAACCCCCCTAGCTCGATAGTATACTATGAACCCAATTATCACTCTCACTGCATTGGGTGATAATTGGGTCAAACCCACACTATACTCCAACAATAACCACACTAGCAAATCTGGCAATGGAAACCTAAGCCCTGCTGCCAAATAATGGGCATACATCGGCATCTAGTGATCCTGGGGTGTAGAGCATGCCTTCTCCTCCACTCCAGCAGGCTTAATTAGAACTCGAGAATAAATCTCGTAAGTCTCTACGAGATAACTCAGGCTATCCCTAGTCCCGAGTTCAGACTCATACTCCTTTACCTCAGACACAATGTCTGCCCCATTATCATAAAACTTATTATTCCTATCTCCCACTTTCAGTATATTTGCAGGAATCCTTTTTGCTCCAACCTCAACCACTTCATTTCGCCTTACCCCTCCCTCTGTTCGCTTAGATCCAGACGACCCACTCTCCACACTTACATCACTATACTCCAGCATTTTTACTTCCTCTTTCCCCCCAATGCTCAATGTTTCCTCAGAAGACATCTTGTCAGTCTCGTAACTTTCACTGCACGGAGTAAGGGGAGAGATGTAGTCAAGATCTTCAAAAAACTCTAACTCACGCTCAATATCACTCTCACTCCTAACCCTAACCTTCTTAAGAGGGCTTAAACCTAAATAAAAAAGGGTGAGAGGAGAATAAAATTCACCACTGGAACTTGAATCACAAAAGTTCATAAGTTACCTGATTTCGATAGTGTAGAACGAGTCTCAAAGTCAAAAATGTAACATACGAATCACTTGCACACACAGTGTAGAGATTTTGGCAGCACTTTGGTAGCAAATATAGAGAAAGTAAAACTCTTTTTACAGAAGTATAGCTATATATACCAAAGAAAATATACGCCTCAACGACTCTGATTAATTTTATCTTACGGTCACGATTACACCGTTTCGAATTCAACGGTTAATCCCTAATGGAAATCTCTTGAATTCAACGATTTGTTTTCCATTTCATCTGTTTAACTGTAGCTGTTACTTTTCCCAATCCATATTTATTGTACACGTCTTTCAACAGACAGCTGTCATGTCATGTACTAACTCTACGTCAGACTTTTTAAACGGGCCCAATTAAGCCTAACCCAATACTTCTGTTCACTTTCACAATAATATTTTTCAATTTTACAAGTGTTTTACCTCGGCTACGGCAACAATGACTCCGGTTATCACTTGTAACCTTGGCTACGGCCACAATGACTTCGGTCATCACTTATTACTTCGGCTCCAACCTTCGTAACCCCGTGTCACATATTTTACTTCGACTCTGACCATAGTGACCCCATGTCACATATTTTACTTTAGCTCTGGCCATAGTGACTTCGCGTCACCTATTTTACTTCGGCTCTGGCCATAGTGACCACATGTCACCTATTTTACTTCGGCTCCAACCATAGTGACCACGTGTCACCTATTTTATTTCGGCATCGGCCATAGTGACTCCGTGTCACATATTTTACTTCGGCTCTGGCCATTGTGATCACGTGCCACATTTCATTTCGGATATTGCCACAGTGACCCTGTGTCACATATTTTACTTTAGTTATGGCCATACATGAATTTGAGTTACCAATTTTTATTTTAATTATGACTCTAGTAACTCAACTCTAATATTCTTTCATTCCTCTTTTCACCTAATTATACACTACTCCTACCACCTTTAACAACATCATTCACAAGTGAATGATTTTGAGGGGGAATAGTGTAAGGATAGGTCCGAGGACCTTAACCTCGGACGTACTACTACAGTTCCTTAATAACCGAAGTGAAGTTAAATCCAGCACTTCCTAGTCAAATGGCTGCATGATAAATACAGTGAACATATCCACACCTGATTTATCACACATAATTTCTCGGTCCCAAAATTATTGCCTAAAGGGACACATCACACTCCGATTATCTTGTTAAGCAAGCCACGTGGACACCTCACTAAGACCTATAAATACCCCCCAGGGGCCATCTCAGAAAGGCAATTGACAACGACCTAAGGCTCCTTTTTCCATTCTTCTAAAGTTAGATCTGATTCTTGCTGACTTAAGCATCGGAGTGTCTACCTCGAGGACCCACCTCGGAGCTTTGCAAGTTCATTTGGAATGAAGACGCGGACTGAAAACGCAAACTGAAGAAGGACTTCTGGTTTGGTGCAATTACAATACCACAAGCAACTTGACATCCATAAATTCCTTATACAATATGAAATACAATAATCATACTTGAAAATGTACAATTTTTTTCTAACGTGGTAATGGTGGGATTCGGTCTGGAGCTAAATTTTGAATCACTTCGAAAGCGCTTATTTATGATTACGTACACATGCTAAATTTGGTTTCTGTGATAAGTAATGCTGGACGCCTATTCATGTACTATCATGATGGAATATTTCTAAAATAATGCTTCGCATTTTGAATATCCTTGAATGTTAATTCTAAATGCTAAATATTGATCCTTAAAATTCAGAGACCAAAAGAAATCTTGAAATCTAAAATCATAAATCCTAAATTTTGAAGTCTAACTTGAGCCCTAAAACACAAACTGTTAATAGATTATTTGGTTTGAAAGAAGGGAAGTATAGGTGAGCAGAGAGAAATTTACTACAACAAAATCAAATTATTTCAAATTAGTTTTATTGATAGAAAGAAGGTTACTTTTACTCCCCTCACCCTCCCCACCCTTTCTTTCTACTTCCCTCAAGCTAAATTTAAATTAGAATATCAAATCCAACGTAACAATTTGTTAATATAAGTTAAAAGAGTTTGATTTTCTTTAAATAAAGTTTTAAATTTAAATTTTATAAATGAAGAGATAGGTTCTGAGAGAACTCCTCTTATGAGTCTAACATGATTTAACTCTAAATTAATTAAGATACAATGTAATGTCTAAATATTAAAATTTTATTTGGAAAAAAAAAAAGAATAAAGATATTGACTGCACTAAATTAATTTGAAATATACCCAATAAATGTTTCTTTAAGGCCCAAATTTTAAAATAAGAGAAATTTTAGGGGCAAAAGTTAAATGATCCAGCCCATTTTGTTCTTTAAAGGATTTCTCCAACTCCTCCTGATCCGCTGCACTTCCCCTTGTTTCTCCACCACTCTTCAACAGGCACTTTCTCATCTACTATTTCCCCATGCCTTCCTCCTGTTTTGGCAACACTTGCTCCTCTATTTCTCGAAGTTTTGGCTTCCACTCCTCCTATGGTGGTTCGACCGCCCACGCCCATCATCAACATGGATGGTTTCTTGGACCCTTTCTAGAAGACATTAAATAGAAAATTCTGAAGAAGACCCAAAGCTGCGATTCAATCCTTCCCTTTGGTAAGACTAAAATCAATTTTAATCAATTTTTCTGTGTCTTGAAACGATTTGCACATGTAAATTTTTGTTAGTAGGATTCTGCATTAATACCCTAAGAAATATCCCCTATTTCTTTCAAGGATTAGGGTTTACTTTGTTTTTGTTTGAGTGTACAAATTTCTCAAAGGGTTGTTTACTATAATGGTTAAAATTCAACCAATAGGAGTAGTGGATTATAGGTAATGAGTGGTGATTTGTGAATAGTAGATAGCAGATATCATAAAATAAGTAATTGGATAGTAGGCAATGGATTTCAGTTGATATATAAACTCTTTGGTTATATAATAGTTAATATTTGTTGTTTAACAGTAAATGATTAATAAGGACATTTAAAAGTAATTAATTGTATTTTTTTATATGTTTTATTATTAAAATTATTAATTTTATAAAACAAATAATAAGAAAATAAATAAAATAAATTATAATAGTGTATTCACACATTCATTTTAATTTTTAACAAAGAAAAAAATCATATTATTTTTAAATAAAGAAGAAAAATCTAATCAATTCCTCTAATTAATAATTTTGTTGATTAAGCTAATATAATTTTTTATGATAAATTAATGTATAAAATAAAAATATACTATTAAGTTATTAAAGAGAAGAAAGGAATTTAAGATTAATTAGATAAGTACTAATTAAAAACCCTAGCCAAAAAATAAAAAATAAAAAAGGATAAATTCATTAATAAAATTAAAAAATCATAATCTGTTAATGGTTTGGTATATCTGCTAGTGGTTTTGACTCTAACTGCTACCCGTTAGTTTCAAACTGTTAAAGAAAAATTTTTAACGAACACCTAATTGGTAGTGGTTTTGAAATAAATAAGTTTACTACTCATTTCGTTTATTTTTAGTAGACTTAGTTTGAATTTTTAATTTTTAAGATATGAATTTTAGATAAAAATTTAACAATTCATATGAACAACAATTTAAAATTTTTTTATCAAATAAAAGTACTTAATAAAAACAATATATAGAGACAAAAAAAAAATTTCAATTATTGTTCATATAGATCGTTAAATTTTCATCTAACATTCATGCTTAAAAGTTAAAAAGTTTAATTAGGTCAACTAAACATGATCATATGGAGTCAATGCTATCATTAGCAGTTTGGACAAAACTATTAACTGCTACTCTCAAACCGTTATAGCAAATGGGTCCTAAATCTTCTAATGCATTTCACTCTTAGCAAGAAAGCAAGATTTGATGATGAAAGCATGAAAATGTATATTTAAAGTGTGTTTAACCATTGACATTTGTAAAATTATGGGTTTAAGAGTTGTATTTTTCTATAAGTAATTTCATAATTTTTCATTCTATTCATGTTGTGCAAAATTTTGGTGATTAAATGTTTGATAACTAAATGGAGAGAATTAGAAGAAAATGACTCAAATATAAAGAGCCAGAAAGATGAGGGTCAAAGGATCAAATTTAGAAGTTTGAAGGCTCAAGTGAGATTTTTTCCATTTTTGATTAAGGAGCAACTTGCAAAGATCAGAAATATGATGATCAACTTGCGTGGAATCCATGAGTCAGGGACTAGGACTGTCATTCTGCTATTAATCAAAATTGCACAAAAGGCCAAAAATCCGATACGGAGTATGCAGTTGGCGCTCCAATCAAAGTGCCGACACTTTGTAAAGGGTCTCGACCCCTTACGCGACTTTCAGCAACTCATTATTTTGATGCAGGTCCCACGGCCATTCTAATTAGGGTTTCTAAAACTCTATAAATACTCATCTGAGTTCAGAATTGGACAGGTTGAAGAGGTTGCTACCAAGCTTTTATTTTCTTCTTCAAAGCTAGAGAATCATGTCGAAGTACAACTAAATATTTAACAAAATTAGAGAGGATCTTAATTGAAGAGTTTGACTTGTTATTTTGTTTTGATTTCTTCGTAGATTTTATTGTTTAATTTTATTTTTGAGAGATTATTAATTATTTTCAGATTTGAAAACCCTAAAAATTATATTCATCAAATTTCATATAAGATTAGTTATGCTCTTTTTATGTGTAATTTGTTAGAATATAATTAAATGATAGATTTGTTTTGCAGGTTGATCTTTTACTACAGTATTATTGATTAGATATATTGTCGCTCTTGGATAGCTCGTAATGATAAATCAGTTTGTTCTTTATTGAAATTAATTTCTCTCAAAATAAATACATTAGTTATTATTATTGGTTTTCAAAGTTAAATCTTCCGATTGTTTGTTTGGAATGTCAAACATGCAATTAAATAATAAATAAGAATCAAAATTTATAACAATTAAACAAATCAATATTCATCATAACATTGTTTTCAATTCTTTATAATTATCATCTTTTATTTTTATTTTTAATTTTAGAAATCATCTTTTAATTTATTTTCTCATTGTGACAATTATTTTTATTGGTTTAATATAGTTTTCCTGTGGATTCGATACCTAAAATTATGCTACAACAATGCTTAGCAAAAGGGTATTAATTTTGGGGCGAGACATCATTTGACAATAACAATAATTACCCATATCCATAGTTTTCAACCTGCGGGTGACTTCTTGCATTATAACGTGAGATCTTGGATTCACAAAGAAATTTGTTGGTTGTGTGAATGATTATATGAAGAAAAATAAATAAATTGGGGAATTCATTCTGTTAATAGAAGTATGTAGGTAATCTAGTTTTTGACAAAAAGATGATAGTTATATGCCATTTTTCTCGTAAATACTTCTATTGTTTGTTTTTTTGAACTTGACAAACCTATTTGGATTTTGGAAATGCCTTGGTCATGTCGGCCTCTCCAGGGTGTTGTTAAATCATTTTTAAGCCTCTCTCTCTCTCTCCTTCTTTTTTTTTTTTTTAATAAATTTGTGTTGGCTTTCTGTTTAGGCTTTTATGTGGAAATGTTTATTCTTTTTGCAGTGTTTTGAGATTTCTTCTTAACGTCTGAGTTCGCATTTTGTTACATTAGATTTCATCTAATATGTTTTTTTACAGAGGATTTCTCAAACTAGTTAATGAAGCCATACTAGGGTATCTGTTTAAATAAAATCTTTTTGGTGACTTCTAATATATATTTCATATCTTACACGTTTGATTAATTTCGTCAAAAGAAACTAATTACTTTATTTTGATGAATTTTTGTGTGCAGGTAGTTACATGTTTTCCATAAAGCTGGGAGATGATATCATAAGATAATTAACAAATATTAAATTTCAATTCTTTAGGTAAAGATTTTAATTTCTCAAGTACTTTGCATAATTTAGTTGCTGATAGGAACGGTTTTCTAATCTCTTTTTTTTTTTCCATAACAATTTATATAACATCCCCTTTCTAAGGTAAACTTTCTGGCTTATCAAATAGGGAAATACACTACATAAGATAAAATGCATTACATAAGATAAAAAAAAATGAAATATTTATAAAAAAAAATTGCAACAGAAGTAAAAATTCTTTTAATATAAAATATTTTCTTATGGAAAAAACCCACTTTCAAATAATTTTTTAATTTTGTGAAAAAAAATTAATTACTTGTAAAAAAAAACTAATTTAATGGAAAATATCTTCAGAAAAATATCATATTACTCAAAGTTATAAAATAAGTAAGGTTATGCCCATTTAAATTAATCTTAAGGTCATACACATAAAAATAATTTATACAAAAAAAATGAGAGCAATTTCTTTTCAAAATACTTTCTAAAATAATAAAAGCAAAAATTATCATTTTGGTAATACATTAATTCGCTTTTACATCAAAAGCACTGAGGTTGACATACGAGATTTATACTGAAAGCTCTCAAGCTGAGTGACTGCTACTCCAATCTACTAATCTAAAATTGAGGGACATCATGAGCTAAAAAGTCTAGTACGTATTAAGTTAAAGTTACAAATTTGGGTCCTAAGACCTACACGCATGGAGAACATAACAGATAATCAAATTAAACCACATAATATTATAAATTCTACTATCTAAATAACACTTTAATATCACATATTAACTCACAGATAATCAAATATGTCAAAGAATAACCAATGACATTTAATCAATCCATATCATAAAATCTTATGCTCATGAATGTGATGTTACAAGCATAATGCATAAAACCGAAAATCATACAATACTATGGAGTCCATTGATACATGCTAGCAACATTTGTACAAGAGCTAATCATGGCACTCCTCCTATTGCGTAGAGATCTACTAAATACCCTGAAGGGTTTACTGAATACCCCAAACTTTAAACTTAGGTCCACTTATTCCATAACCACAAACACATGCATATGTCAAAGAAATTCCAAACACATCAAAAAATAATGTAGAAATAAAATTCCCTCCATTAATCCACTTAAATTTTCACATAATTCACATAGCTTAACCACATGATTAAGCCATACAAACTATAACACTTAATCATCCAATTAAGCAAATGCAATTTAAAGCAATTCATTTTAAATTCCCAATACTAATTCACAGGTCCACCCACAAAATTCAGAATTGTTTTTTTATTCTAACAATGCAACTAATGTATGAAAAATCAACAAAACCTGAATACAAGCAGCCACAGACAGCACCTAAATTTCCAACTGAATATATATATATATTGTTCGTTCATGCAAGTTCCCAAAAATTTTCCCACAAAATAAGGCAACACCAATACCACAATAGTCAGTTATTTAGTAATAAAATTCACACGAAATTCAAGTATAATAATAAAACCCACTTTTAACTCTATACTGTACATATACCCAAAAATCTAAATATTTCTAGATAAAATTTTAATATCCAAAATCTCTTAAACAAAGGATTTAGAGTCAAATTTTTCTAATTTAAACTAATTTTTAGTATATTATAGTAAATTTATAATTTATCAAAACTCTAACTCAAATTTATAACTAAAACTCATATTTACCTTTGGAAATCCACACACCAAACTAAAGAAAACGGTAGGAATTAATAGCAGAAGTTGAAGAAGAAGGTCACCAGGTTGTTCGCTCCATGCTGCAATATACAAAAGCCTCCTCTCCTAGTGGACGCTCAAAAGAGTAGAGGGAAATGGGCTTACGGGAGTTTAACTCAAAAGGGATTTCCCTTTTCTAAAATGTTCCAGAAGAAGTCGGGTGCTCCACAAGACTTTCTTAATTCAAGACAACATACTTGGTTGTCATGTTGCCATATGTCTTCAATTTGGCATAATTTAGTTAAACACCTTCAACTCTTATTAAATTCTATTTTAAATTCTTAAACTTTAAATTCAATCAATTTAATCTCCAAAACTTTAAAATAAAAAACTCTAGTTTTTAATTCATTCATTAAAGTATATGAAGTGTTATAATTTAGCTCTTCTCTATTTTCCTCCTTAGAATATGATACACCACAAAAAATTGAGAAAATGATAAGTCATTAATGTTTCAATATTCTAATTTGTTTAACTGATTGGTTGCATGTAAGAAAATTTGCTAAAGTGATAAGATATTTCCATTAGATATGGAAAGGGGAACTTGATAAGCTATGTTATTTGTATTATATTTCTCCTTTGATTCTTCTATTTTAGCCCATTCTTTCTTTTTACAGGGTTGCTCTTTTGATTTTCCAATTTTCCTTATTTTGAGGTGTGCATACAATTTATTCTATTTTTATCTTAGATTTAAGAGATCCATCTTTATAACAATTTTGAAAAGTTAAATTTTGTTTTGGCTAAGTCTTACCTTATTTTTTCAGTACTTATCAATCAATATTCTTTCTTATTCTTCTATTTGTTTTCATATAAGTCAATTGCTTATTTTATTTAACTATATTTTTTCTTGCTGATTAAAGGCCACTTATTCATGAAACTCTTTCATTTTTGAATATTTATTAAAAAAATGTTTCCTTTTTTTGTACTAATCCCTCGGTATTAGGAAACAACATTGGGCCCCAATTAACATGAAGTCATATTAAGTTGGACCCTGTAAGGGGAAAAGCTTTTTCAGCACCTGTTCCTCCATTCATAAGATTTAAATTTGAGATGATGCAGAAAAGGTAGGGGTAGAACAAACAAAAACTAAGAAGTTCGTAAAATTAAAGATGAAACCAAGAAAACTTAGGTTTTCGACTTCAAGTTTATTCTCAAATTAAGATTTCATAACAAAAACTGCTTTTGAAACCTAAGAAAAATAACTATATATATTAATAATAGTTAAAAATCCTAATTCAATTCTAATTTGAACTTCTAATAAACTATGAACTTCTAATAAGCTACTAATTCTAATCCTAATTAAAAATGACTTTCCTAAAATTAAAACTTAGATTTCAAATAAAACTCAAACTTAAAACAAAACAAACAGCCATAAAATTAATTATTAAAAAGAGCTCTATACTTCTGCATCACAAGACTATATTTAAGAAGAATCAAACTCTATTCCCTCGGACCAAGAGGTCGTAAGTAAAAAAATTATTTCATTTGCCTAAGTTAAAATTGAAGTTTCTTGATTATCGAGCAATTGGTTTATATTACCATGGAGCTAATAAAGATAATGTTATGACTAAGATTATGATAAAAAAGAGGTCTATCTTCTGCTATATTGGCATATATAAAGTCTAAAAGCTAGGCAGTAGAGTTACATCTTGGAAGTTAAAACTGGTGAAAGTACTATTGGGTGTCAGTGCCACTGTATATGGTTTGTCTGGCTTGGGAGGATCCAGATAGGGGTGGGTAAAATTGGTTTCGGTTTTGGTTTAAAATTAAAACCGATTTTGAATTAACTAAAAAAATTTGGTTTTAATTTTGTGAACCGAAATCAAACCAAAATTTTTGTAAATTAATCGGTTCGGTTACCAATTTTTATCAATAAAATCGGTTTGATTTTGGTTTTTATTAAATAAATATTAATCAATTATTTTTTAATAATAAATTATATTTTATCATGTATTTTATCATATTTTGTTATATTTTATCATATTTTATTATATTTTATCTATTTAATCCTAATTTTGATTTTATTTTTGGTTTTTTATTTTTAAAAAATTAAACCAAAATCAAACCAAAATTATTCGATTAATATAAAATCGAAACAGTAAAAATCAAAAACTATTTAAACCAAACCGAATTCATTTTTTCAGTTCAATTTTCGATTAATCCATCGATTCCGGTTTCAAATGCCCAGGGCTACATCCAGAGATACCACCTAGAGGAGCAAAAGAACCATTGCTTATGATTTGGAGATTAATTGATTTTAAATTTAGTCATTAAGCCTTATAATGATTGATACATGTTGGCGTGTCAAAATGAAATGGAGTCGTATTTATTTAAATGAGGTGAGATAGATTATCAAGATCTATGTAAAAATTAACTAGGTTTGGAGAGTTGATTGTGCCAAAATGAAATAGAGTCGTATCTATCCAAATTATGTGGGATAGATCACCAAGATTTATGTAAAAATTAATTAGGTTCAGAGAATTGGTTAAACATGGAGAAAGTATTAGACATCCCACAACTTTCATATTAGGTTACGACATACTTTTTTTTTTTTTTTTTAAATAAGGTTACAATTATGAGAGAAGGGGAAATCGAACCCCAACTGAAGGGTTAGGGGATGCACTTTACAAGTCGATCTATGGTCGTTGGGTCGTGAGGCTCGTGAGGCCTAGGTGCAGGTTACAACATACTTTAATTTTGAGACTTTTTAATTTTATATCAAAATAATAATTAAAAATAAATAAATAAAATAAAATAATAATAATAATAACAAAAAAAAAATCACTTCCAAAAGAACAAAAATCTGTCATCATTTCA
>BPVZ01000042.1:323820-359481 GCA_020521535.1 Rubroshorea leprosula
AAAAAAAAAAAAGAACTGACGAACAGAGCGGACGGAAATCAAATGAAGAATGAAAATATGAAAGGCTACTACCAGTTTTCTCAAGATCCATTGCAGACAACCAGGAAAGAAACAATTTAACAAGGAAACCAAGCAATTACCTATAACAAAAAGAAGAAGAAGAAGAAAAGAACATGACAGAACAACACCCAAAAAATTAACAATGCACACCTGAAGAATAATATGAAAAATCAAGCTTTATTTTCTTGAAGTTCTGGTTACAAGCTGCTGTACTTCCTCTCAATCTCTCCAATTCTCCTTCTAGGCTCGGCAATTGCCTCCTCTTTCCCCTCAATTTTCGAATCTCCATGAAGCCGAAGGCTCCCTTTTTATAGACAAAGGGGAAAACCCAATCCTAATGTGTTTCTACTACCCAATCCAAATCCCTAAGATGACAACCCAATCCTATTTGGAATGGGATTTCTTAGCTCTTCCCACATCTACCCTTTTTCAAGTCTAGATTCATACCTTTTACACTTAGAACTCCCCTTTTGAATCCATTTCAAACTCTTCTTTTGTGCCTCTTGTTGATGACTTTCAATTTTCGAAAATTTCTTCAAAACTTGAGTAGATTTTAGGGATAAGCCAAGGAATTTTTGTGATTTTTTTCTGTTTGAGAAAGGCTGGAGGTAGAGCAACGGGATGAGTCTTGCGCGGCTAGGGTTGTTTATTTCCACCTACAAGCAAAACGACGACGTTTTGCTGATTCCTCCTTTAGCACTTCAAGTTTCATTTTTTTGCAAAAATAGTCCATTGACTTCTGATTTTAGCATTTAACCCCAATTAAAATTGGATTATGACAACCAACTTAGGAATATTATGTATATAGTAGAGATTTAAACGCTTGGAATACCTATTGAAATTTGTATGAACATTACAGTCTGGGATTCGAACCATTAAGTTAATAAACCTTGGCAGTTCTAGAGGGAAAAAAAAAGTTTTATCATATTCTTTTGCTCTTTCACATTGGAATACCTATTGAAATTTGTATGAACATTAAAGTCTGGGATTCGAACCATCAGGTGAATAAACCTTGGCAGTTCTAGAGGGAAAAAAAAAAAAGTTTTATCATATTCTTTTGCTCTTTCACATTGGTTACTTCATGTAGTTACCAAAGTTATGATTTTGAAATTTTGTAAAGCAATGTAGTCAATGAGAAATTCCTTATCAAAAACCCAGTTCTTAAAAATGGTGCCATCGGAAGGTAATTCTTGAACCCAACTTCAAGCGTTATCCTAACTTTAAGTTAATAGTTATCACTGATTTAGTTTTGAAGAATAGAGTTTTCTTACTTGATTGAGATTAGGTTTGAGCAATTTGTCAATGAAATATAAAAAAGTTAGTTTAGCGGAAATTAGGTACTTTTGTGTTAAACATTCTCTGCATAAATTTGGTTAAATAATTAATGGCTTTTTCTAAATTCAAAGAGAATGAAGTTGTATCCTCAGTGTCTTTTACTGACGATTTAGTAGATTGGGGGCATGACTCAAGTGGCTGAGTGGTGGATTGGTAATAGCTTGCATATACCTGATAGTTTTGCTAGAAGATATCCAGTTATCACTCAATTAATTCAGCATCAAATTCTACAGAAAAGGAGGATAAGGTTATTTGGCTTTCTAATTGGCTAAATTCAATAAATAGTCTATTAATTATATGATTTATTTTAATTTAGTTTAGAAACAATTTTTTTTTTTCAAAATGATCTATAAACTATCAATTTTGTTTCAAATTGGTCTACTTAACAAACATTCCGTTAATCAGTTAACGGAATTTTTTTCTAGCTGTTGACATGCTGCTCCTTCAACTTTTGAAAAATATTAAACATAATACATATATTTTTATTTTTATAACATTTTGTTTTTGAAGTTTAAATTTTTTTGTCAAATGTAGTAATTAACCAAGATGAAATTTTAATTTACATTCCTTAAGATTCTAATTTTAATTTACAATAATCAATGTTATAATTTAAATTTTATTATTTCTAAAAAAAGTAAATTTATTATTTTTTTGATGGAATTAATTTATTATTAAATATTAATATTTTTAATAAATAAATTCTTCTAAAATTTAACTTAATTAAATAAGTCCCTACACATAATTAAAATTGCCTGAAAAAAATAAAAATTCATTTCAATTTTATAAATCCCCAAATTAAAATCATGCATGTATTATTAGTGTTAAATATAAAAATAAATTTTTTATTTTTCTATACAAAGTAGTGAAAAAATATGTAATTTAATAATGATATTAAGTTTTTTAAAAATAATAAAATTTAAATTATAATATTAATTGTTGTAAATTAAAATTAGAATCTTGATCAATGCAAATTAAAATTATTATCTTAATTAATTATTACATTTGATATAGAATTTAAACTTAAAAACAAAATATTGTAAAAAATAAAAATATATGTACTATATTTAACATTTTTTAAAATTTTAAGAGGCAGCTTGTAAACAACTAGAAAGAATTCCATTAATCAGTTAACAGAATGTTTGTCAAATAGACCATTTTGAAACAAAATTGATAGTTTATAGATCATTTTGAAAGAAAAAATTGTTTCTAGACTAAATTGAAATAAATCACATAATTAATAGACTATTTTTTTAATTTAGCCCCTTCTAATGTATTAGCAGTGTTTTTAATTACTAGCTGTTACAATTTTTTTTTAATCAAACCTCCACACATGAGCTCGCATGCTATTGTTATTTGGTCCAGTAGCTATTTTCTACACTATAGCTTCATTATGTTTCAAGGTCTTGCTAGCTTCCTAAGGTGCTCTTTTAGATGTTTAATGTTCTTTTTGTGGAATAGAGGAGGGGAACTGCAAGTATTTGTTTTTTTGGCTGTCAGTTTTCAAAGTGTGTATGAGAAGATGTGCTTGCAAGCCTTAACATTTTCAAGGGCCCAAAAGTGTGCCATAGGGATTGGAGATGGGTGCAGAAGCATTGTAAAGGGAGATCACTGCTCTTAAAAAGAAGGTGGTCTCGCCCCTATAATTTACTATTTGTGTTAGGAAAAGAATTCAAGGCTCTTTCTTAATAAGAGCAGTAGTATGCAGCATGCATACAGGAATATTACAGATGTAGCATAGTTGAGATTTTTTTCAAGTGCAATACTATCCCTTGCTATGCCCTGGCGTAGATATAAAGATTGAGCTTTATATTGAGCTTTCATGCAATGGAAAATGATTGCCATTCAAAAATTTTAAAAAAAAAAAATTGCATAGAAAATGATTGCTATTTTCAAAAAAAAAAAAAAGTTACATCCATAATCTTTATTAAAAATACTTTTTAAAGACTAATAAGAAATTAATTATATATTTCTTTTATTTACAGTCCCTCCTTTTTGTTTTCCACTGCTTCCATTTCAAAAATTCTATTGATGGAGTCTCTCGGTGTCTGACTTAACTACACGCTAGGTTGAAAAGATTTGTTGGCCATTGTGAGATACCTTCTATTACACCTATTTTATCTAGAAAATTTTGCTTTGTTGACCGAATTGTAGTTGGGCAATTCTCTTAAAGCTTTACCTCAATGTTTCTTTGAGCATATTTAAACTTAGCTCCATGTGAATTTCAATTTTAGATGTAAAATTACGCAAAACTTTTTGTTGATGCCTCTGTTCAATGTTAAAATGATACTTTCTCATCTGTATATGAAGGGATTTGATTGAAGCAGTAAATTATTTCTCTGTCCATTAATTTATTTCTGCCTTTTTGTTATTAAATAGCACTAAGGATTCATTTTCTAGATTAGGTATTTTGCTTCTTTTAGTCATACAAGGTTTTGATGCTGGATGAATCCATTGAGTTCCTTAAATCACTTCAGTTGCAAGTTCAGGTATGTTCTTCGTTGGATTTTATTTTATAATGTCTGTTCATAACGTCTTGGATTCAATTATGACTTTGTAATGTAACCTAGAAAGAAATTTTGGTTAACCTACGAGAAGAAGTTTGTTCTTAAAACTTTACAGAAGTTGTACAAAAGACTCAGTGGGGTTTTTTTGTCTAACATGCATTGATAAATGTGATCAATATGTGTATGATTTTCTTAGCATATATTGATCACAAGTTTGTGTTGCAACCTAGAAAAAACTTATTCCATCTCCAAATTAGTGGTTGTTTTTTTTTTTTTTTTTCTCTTTAGTAGCAGAGGTCTCTTACACATATAAGCTTTGTTTCGTCCAAGTGAAAGCTACTGCAATGTAATCTGCCTCTCTTGCAAAGAGCTTAGTGTTTCTTTTTTAACCCATTGTGCTTCTCTAGGAGTTACTGAAAACCAACTCCAAATCAGCTTTTGTATAATGTATTTTTCTTTCCATATTTTCTGCATTATGCATATTGAAGTTGGTCCAAAATGGTGCATATTTACAGGTCTAATTTGACATATCTGACATAGAAAAGGTATCCATTATTTGTAATGAAGTAGGACTCCTTGAAAACCATGGCAAAATAGTGCATATTTACAGGTCCAAAAAACGGTTTCTTTGTGCTTAGCTTAGGGGTTCTATTGTTTTTTTTTTTTCTTACAAGATGGGAAGATTTTATTGAGGAGATTGATTTTTGTTGAGCACTAAGCCTTTTAAAGAAAATGATTGATACACCCTCGATTCAACACATTTTTTGACGTACTCTCGGTTCAGTTATTAAAAATATAATATAAATACAGTCAATTCAACCGGTTCTTATATTCTGTGTGTATGATTGTATAATTAAACTTATTTGTCTTTAATTCCAAACTAAAAAATAGTGATTTTTTAATGAGTGTATCATGCAGTGTGTTGAACCGGAGTGTGTACTAATCACTGTTGGCCTTTTAAAGATGTAATATCTATGACAATTTTTCTCCCCTCAAATTCTGTACTTATTTTTATTTCTCCTCAATTTGATTAGTTTCTTATATTTATGATATAGTTTAATAAAGAAAGAATGAGGAATTGCCAAGGACACACAAGTTTATGTTGGTGCCTGATCTCCACCTATTCTTGGATGATGATTCTTGATGTTTTCAAATATGGAGTTGGGTGAGCTGATGCCTCTTGTTGGCACCGTTTACTCTTTGGTCCCATGTGTATCCAGAGAAGTGTACCTTATTTTTGTGTAAGCAAATTCTTTGATTCTCATTATTATTTTTTGTTAATGTTGTGTGTGTAGGTATTCTCATTATGTGGATGTATACATGTGTGTGTGTGCCCTGTTGAATTTTCAAAATATATTGACTGATGCCTTCAATTGTGTTAAGTAATTTTCCTACATGAAACTTTCATTCCAAGCATTTTCAACTTTTTCTTTAAGAATTGGTTAGATATTACTAACTTCATGTAATAACTTTTAGGGCTTCACTCTTACTATTTGAATGCATGTAATTTGTTCTAAAATTCGTTGCAGTGAAAAGCTCTTACTCCTTGAATCCAAAGGCAGCACATGAAGCCCTCCTTTTTTTTCTTTTTATTTATGGGGCGGGAGTGGTAAAATATTATGGAATACTTAGGCCTGATAGATTTATTCCATTTCCATTTTTTTTATACAGCAAAAGAAATTAAAGGTGACACAAATAACATGATTGAGAGGTCAAAAAAGATTTCTTCTAATTACGGACATTTATCCAGCGAAATGGGTTCGAATTATCTTGGAAAAACTTCTCTCAAAGGTTTCTTCCCTTCTATGCTCCTTATTTCTGATTATATATCTGTCTACTAATTAGCAATCTATATGATTCAGCACTTTGGAGTCTTAATTAAAGAACCCATTCCATAGGTTGCTCTTATGCTACTTTATGAGTTTTATACTAAATTACTAATTAATATTAGAAAAATGCTTTGTGCACCCACCAGTTCAACACCCGGGGGTACACACCCTTAATAACCAAATAATTTTAACAATAAAATCACAGATTTAACCTTAAAAGTCATCTTTCTCTCAATACCCCATTTTCTTCTTGTCTCTCCATCTTCCTCTACCGAACTATTCTCCTTCCTCGAAACCAGATCTGCTTCACCCTTTTATTTATTTATTTTTTTTTGGGGCTGCTTGGCGATGATGATGGTGGTGATGGTGACGATGGTGATGGAAAATAAAGGGATCTATGGTTCTACCCCTCTCCTTCTATTTTGGTGGTGATTGAGGATGGTGATGGAGGTGGTGATGATGATGAGATGCAAGGAGATGGTCTAGATCTACAGAAGGGAGAAGAATCGAGAGAGAAGAAGAGGTGGGTTCTCCAGAACCCAGACCGAGAGAGAGAGAAAAAAAAAGGGGTTTGGGTTCTTCGAGAAGAACCCAGGTCTGGGTTCTCTCGAGAACCCGAAAGAAAAAAAAAAAAGAAAAAAGAAAAGAAAAAAAGAAAATAGTAAATTTGTAATTTTACTTTTAAAATTATTTGGTTATGTAGAGTGTGCATCCCGAGTGTTGAATCGGGGTATGCATGAATCATGGTCCTTAATATTATGTTTGGTTATTGATAAACTACTTTTAGTTTTTTGGTTTTGCTTCCTCTTGGAACAATAATTTTTTTCTAATTTGTGTAAAATATCTAATAGTCTGGATTTATTTTGTTAGATTTTTAATAACTTTTAAATCAATTCCAATTTAATGCTTGCACTCAGTAACTAGGTTTCAGTTTGAGATTTTAATTGGAAGAAGCTCGTTAATTATTTAAGAAACTTAACTTTTATACCAGAGAAATTTCTTGCTTTATGACTTGAAAAACTCTCCATTTTAACAATCAAGGTGTTCATACTCACTCAACATTTAGAACAAAGTCATCCCTGGTGTGAAGCATTCTATTGTTTCTTTTATTGGTTGGTTAAGAGCAAGCTCTAAATGCATGGATGATTCTTGCATTTTCAAAATTTCGTGGGCTACTTTATTTTCGTTTGCTATTTGGGGAGTTTGGTTATGGAGGAATGATGAGTTGTAGGGATACTGATTTTCAAGATTCTAAATGGTTTCCTCTTATTACTGATAAGGTTGTTGAATTTTGGTTGGTTTTTCTTATTCAGTTTAAGGCATCTAATGGGCAACATGTCCTGTTTTGTTGGAATAAACCTCTTCCCATTTTTGTGAAACTTAATATTCATGGTGCTGCTTTAGGCATACCTAGACCTGCCGTTGCGGGAGGGATCTTTAGGGATCCTAATGGCAATTGGATTATGGGTTATGCCAGGCATATAGACATTATTAATAGCTTAAGTGTTAAGCATTAGACCATATAGGATGGGCCTCTAACTGGCTGTTGCTAGGGTGTTTTCAAAGATCATCATTGGGTAACTCCTTTTCTATGGCATTCAATTACTATTTGCCAATGTTTCTGATTCCCATTTATTATGTACTTTGATCTTGGATAGCAGAGAACTAGTGAGTCATTTTACTCAAGCTTAGCTGCAACACGTTGTTAAAGAGAACATTATGTGTGCTAATCAACTTGCCAAGATGGGACGTCCCTTTCTTTCACTTTTGTTGTGGGTTGGTTGTTTTGTTTTGTTTTGTTTTGTTTTGTTTTTTTTTTTTTTTGGTGTAACTTACATTTTGTCTGCCGATAAACTCAGGGTGGGATTCGCTTTCTCAAACCCTATAATGTATTTTTAGAATAGGGGGAAGGATGTGAAACCCAGTTCATTGACTTCTTAAGATTTTGATATTTCTCACTTTCATTTTAAATGTTTAAATTATTTCTTTTTTTAATTTTTGATATTATGAATACATTTTAATTGTATAAAGCCAATTTTTTGATATCATATATCCTTTTAATTGAATGCAGGTGTGTGTGACCCTTTAGATTAAAGCAAGAAATAGGCTTATGCACAAACATATGGTTCTTCAATCATCTTATATTAAAGAAAGTTTATATATGTTAAGAGAACTGTAATGATGCATATGACATTTGTTTTTTCTTTATTATAATTAATTTTTGAGAGTAAATAATATTTTACATAAAATAATGTTTATAAAAATTAAAAATATAAAGTACCTTTTTTTTTTTTGGTAAAATTTACGTGCCTAACATGGGTACCATCTAGTTATTATTATTAACCTTCAATGATTTATTGTGCAAAATTACAAATATAATGTTGACTAAGATTATTAACTATGACCCATGAAATGCATCTCGCTGACTTGTTAGGTATAAATTTTGAAATCATAAAACCTAAGTTTAAATCCTAAAACATAACATCTTATTAATCTACGGTAATATCTTAAAATCTAAAATCCTAAATAATGCGTTTCATAAATAAATTGAAAATAAAAAATTTAAATTAGGAAAAGATAGAGGAAGAAATCAGGCCTGTTTTCACTTTTCGACCCTGAGGGAATCATTATACCTTCGAGTTCGAGAGTTACTTAAATTCTGTATAATATAATAGTATAAATTAATGAGTCGGTTTAGGTAATGATCGCAACGAGACATATTTTTGAATCAAAATAAATTTAAATTAAAAAAAATTCTGCTAGTCTTTTTGGTATAAAACAAAGTTGTTTTTACTACATTACCCTCAACGGTACCTCAAATTTTCCATTCTCACTAAACCCTTTAAAAGTTGTCAATGTGTCGCCATTTTCCAACTCTTGAAGTGTTTCTTATATAGCTAGGTTTCGTTTCCAGTACCTTGGATGGTAATATCTTATCTGAAGATGTAAATTTTTAATTTTTAATCATTGTAATTAATATTTTATATATTTTTACAAAAGCAAAAAACAAGAAAATTCTGTACCTGCACTACAGCACTATAGTAACAAACAAAGCTCTAGTTCACACAAAAATAGGTAGCAACCAAACATTAACCATTTGCATCACTTACATACTTTTGTGTATATCCATGATTTTAGTCGTTCTTGTGTGCATAACTTGTTAAAAATATCAAAAACAAGCTAAAAATCTACAGATTACAAGAAGTATAAATATGGTAAGAATGAGAGAAATCTGAATTTTACCTGAACAAGTCTTACAACCAAAACCTTGTCCTATCTTGCTTATAATGGAGTGAGATCCTGACAAAATCAACCACGGAAATGAGAGGATAAGGAGGCTGGGGTTTCATCGGAAGTGAAAATCGGAGGCTATAAGACTGGACAATCTAAAGTCATCTAAATTTGTAATTATAAAGTGGAATAAAGTGGGTAAACTGGCCTTTCAAAAAAATAAAATAAAATAAAGTGGGTAGAGTCAACATGTCAATTAGAGTCAACATTCCTGCCATTCTTTGCCTCTCCTTTATACCTTTCTATATCTAAACTAAAATATGTTTGAATGGTGGTATTTTTGTAATTTTGCCACATATTTTGTGGTCTTTTCAATCTGTTTGCTTCATTAACCCACCCCATCCCTCTCGCAGTTCCTTTTTTTTTTTTTTTGCCATTTTTACACTTTACTCTTTCTTTCTCCCTTTCTGCCATACATTATATAATGAACTCAATTTTCATGTGTTAATGTAGAATTTTTGTCTTTATATTATTGATATTTAAATGAGTTTCATAAGATTTTACTTGATTTAACAATTTTCTTTTGGAAAAAGACAAGTTTTTGCATTGAAAATTAAATGGCATATACACTCTACTCTCAAGCATACCTGGGGAATTACACTCCTTAAAACTTTAATCTCAATAAACTAATTATTTCATTATATACATCCCTTTTAATCAAAAACTTTCTAAGAAATATTCTCCTATTCCTTTCCTGCCAAATCATGTATAAAGTGGCAACTAAAGCAATCCTCAACTTTTTTGGCTGAGCTGAACAACCTTTACATCCCTTCCTTAGCCAATGCCATTCAACACTCCATCTTCCTGGTTGTCTCTGGATATTCAAAAAGTTCAAAACTAAACTCCACACTTCTTTAGCAAAACTACAATCAAAGAACAAGTGCTCACAAGTTTCCTCATATCTACAGCACAAACATCACCCTTTCTAATTCTCAGACCTCTGTTTGCTAGCAGAACTCTAGTCTTTAGTCTACGCTACAACACCAGCCAAAAAATGAAGCTATGTTGTAGGAAAATGCACCTTGCCCAAACTATATTATGCCATTCCACCCTAGGGTGTTTCACTTTTAAAAACTCATAACAACTCGAGATAGTAAACAAACCATTCTTTGTAGGTTTCTACACAACCTTGTTAGCTTGTTGAGACAATTTTTGACACCTGATAATCTAAACTAGCATGGGATGCCTTATCACGAAACCAGCCGGAATAGTCCAATCCAATCCATCCCCCCATTGACTCACTTTAAGACCATGGCCCTAAACAACAATTTCATCTTTTAAAAGTAACTCATAGAACCTTACCTCACTTGCCGTCCAATTGTAGAATAAAGAAATTCGTCATCCATCTCCCACTTGCATCCAAATGGCATTTTTCAGCAGAGGACAAAGCTTTAACACTTGCCTCCAAGTCCAAGCACAATCCATAGGGATTTGGGCCTTCCAAAAATTTTCCCCTTTCAAAAGTACTACTTGTGCCCACCTAACCCATAACAAATCTTGCTGTTGGCATATATTCCAAACTAATTTTCCTAATGCTACCTTATTCCAGTGCAACAATTGCTTCACCCCTAGCCCCCCTTCTTTCCTTGGCACACATACATCATCCCACGCTACAAGGGACATAGCATTGTAATCCCATTTACCACACGAAATAAAGTTTCTACAAGCAGCATCAATTAACTTTAACACTTTCTTCGGAATCAATAAAGCACCACTCCAAAAAACTTGAATGTGAAATAATGTAAAGTTAACTAATTGCACTCTACCTCCATATAATAGAAATTTTGTTGCCCAAGAGCCAATTTTCTGATGAATCCTATCAATAACAGGTTGACATGCCCCAGGAGATAGCTTTTTGGAAACCAAAAGCAACCCCAAATATCTAACTGGAAGCTATCTCTCAACAAAACCCAACTTCTGAATTAAAGCAACTTTCTACCCTTCAGTAACTCTACTAAAGAAAATCTGACTCTTCATTTTGTTCACTTCCAAGCTAGAGACTTGGGAAAATTCCTCAAACATTTGCATAATCAGTATAGTGGACTCCTCATTAGCCTTACAAAAAAGCATGATGTCACTTGCAAAGATCAAGTGGGTAAGTTGCATAGTTTGGCACTTACTATGATATTTAAATTTCTCCTGCACATCTAGCTCCTTCAATTTCCTTTTAATACTCCATTACTAGCACAAACAGATAAAGCAAGACTAGATCACCCTGTTGAAGTCCTTTCTGCCCCAGAAAATACCCCTTTGGCTGTCCATTTATCAAAATAGAAAATCTAGTAGTAGAGACGCAAAGCATAATCCAGTGAACAAATCTATCAGGAAAATTCAACCCTCTTAAAATTGTCTCAACAAAACCCCAATCAACTGAATCATACACTTTTCGTAAATCAAGCTTCATTAAACATCTAGCAGTCCCCCATTCCTATGATAATTTCTCACTAGATCTTGACAAATTAATAAGTTAGTCATTATATATCTGCTCTTCACAAATGCAGCTTGATTACAACTAACCAACATGCTCAACACTTCATTAATCCTTTGAGTTAAAAGTTTCGATATCACCTTGTAGATTACATTGTAGCAAGCTATAGGCTTATAATCATTGACAAAATTTGGGCAACTTACTTTTGGAATAATAGTAATATTGGTGGCATTAATTTGCTTGAGGAGCTTCCCATTATCAAAGAAATCTAACACAACAGCAATGACATCATTTTTAATTATTGACCATGCTGCTTTATAAAATCCTAAAGTAAATCCATTGGGCCCTGGTGACTTATTAGAAGGAATTGAAAATAGGGTAGTCTCCACATCCCTAGTAGTGAATGGCCTGCATAACTTGTCAGACTCTTCAGTAGTTAACACCCTGCCTTGACAGATAACATTCATATCAGTTGCTTGAATACCTTCTTTAGCCTTCCCAAACAAGTTTTGATAGAACATTAAAACTCTTGTTCTATAAGCTCTGGCTGAGTCACTCTAACATCCTTACAATTCATGATGAAGCTAATAACACCCCTATACTGCCTCTCTTTAACTTTAGTGTGAAAATAAGCAGGATTAGAATGCATGAAAATAAGCAAAATTAGAATCCATCTCCTTTAGCCAAGTTACCTTAGCTTGTTGGGCAATTAAAGAAAGATTAGCTCGCTCAAGCTTAGTTAATTCACATTGGAGTTCCCTTTCCCTTAAAGCCAAAGTCTCATCGAATAAGTCATTTTGCATGCAAGCTCGAACATTTTGTAGCTGAACGGCCATGTCTTTAATTTTTCTCTCCAAATTTCCATATCTATTTTTATGCAACTGCTTCAGTTTCTGCTTTACCAATTTCAATTTCTGCACTACAACAAACATAGGACATCCTTGAATGTCTGAACTCCAAGCTTCACTAACCAAATCTAGGAATCCTTCATCTTTAGACTAGGCATTGCAGAACCTAAATGGTTTTGGCTTATCATTCATCAATAAATCCATCGTAACTAAAGAAGGTGAGTGATCAAAGGATTGTGGATTTAAAAAGACCACTGAAGTATTGGGAAATGCATTAACCCATGTTGAATTAGCCATTACCTTGTCTAGCTTGCACCACAACCTGTCATTCTCTCCCTGCTTATTACACCAAGTGAAAAAAAAGGCCTAAAAATTGCAGATCAAAGGCCTCCATTTTGCTCACAAAATGCTGAAGCTTAAAAGTGTCTCCCTAGACAACTGCACTAAGCTTTACCCTTTCACCATAGTGCAAAGTTGTATTAAAGTCCCTAGAAATTTTCCAAGGCACATTAGCAACATTTAAAGTTCTAAGCTATTCCCATAATGCTACTCTACCATCAAATGAGTTAAAACCATAAACAATAGTGCATAAAAATTTAACATCCCCAACTATAGAGCACACTTCATGCATCAATTGTTTTGTTTGCAGTACTTCAGTCACCTTCAGTTCTGCTTTATTCCATAAGATCCAGATTTTACCATTATAATGAGACTTATAATTATTCAACCATCCCCATTGACTACCCAACGTTTGCACAACTTTACTACTATTCTCTTTCTTTACTCTAGTTTCTAATAAAGCAATAAATTGAACTTTATTTGAAAGCATAAACTTCTTAACATCTACTTGTCTTACAGGGTCATTCAAACCCTTCACATTCCATGTAGAAAGATATATCATGACAAAGAATCACTTACAGAAGATGCTCCACCTGTTGCATTTTACATCATCTCTTTATCACTAGTGCTAGTACTAGTCCCATTCTGCAAATTCCCTTGTCTTAGAACTCCCACACCTGGTTGTACTAGACATTGCTCATTGCTTTCCACTATCATCTTACCAGCAGTATGTATGAGTTTACTTTACTTCTCATTTGATGAATTAGCAACAGTTTGAACTTCAGCCCCCCATAATTCATCATTCTCCAAGGGAGGCTTTGAGCCAACCATATGTTTGATCACCTGCTCCTTTACAGGTTTTTTAGGAACCCACACCTTTTTGGCCTTAGCATTACAATTCTTCTCTTCATGCCCAAGATTCCTACATTTACCACATCTCTTAGGCTCCCACTCAAAAACCACAGGCTGTTGAAACACACCCTGAGGACCAACAACAGGCATTACATGGGGCAGAGTATCCATAATTTCCGTCTCAACTAGCATGCGAGCATAAGCCACTCTTTGCCTTTTAGTTGTCAAAGCATTAGTAGCAATAGGAATTCCCACATAACTTGCCAGCTTTCCTAAACTTTCAGGATTCCAAAGACTTAAATGGAGCTCAAGAAATTGAATCCAGAAAGGAATCTTACTAATATCCACGTTGTTAGGGTCAAAATCTGGAGTCCACTATTTCAGAATTAAAGGGTGTTCATTAAACGTCCACTGCTTCTCCAGCACCACCTACTTTGCATCTCCATTAGAGAAATCAAACAAGAAGACTCCATTTCTTAACATAAACACCTTAGGCACCTGGAATTCCCTCCACCTATTGTTCAAAAAATTAGCCATATCCTTAAAAGCAGGTTTAAGACTCAGAACATACTCAACAAGAGCATTCTCCCTTTTAGCCTACTCATCTTTAGTAATAACCACAGCACCAGTTGGCTCCTGAGGCTTCACATACTGCAAATCCCACCCTTTCTTGATGTCTCTATTACCTTCAACAATAGCAGCCCAACTACGTAGTGGCTTCTACTTGAGAGAGGGTTGACCTTCTTTCTCTTTTTCAATCACATCAATCCAATGAGCACTAGGAGAAATTGTAGTACTCGAAGAGCTAGCACCCAAATCCCCAAAATAATGCTTCATTTGGATTATAGACCGTTGGGTCTTCAAGCTCATTTCTTTCTTCCCTTTATCTACTTTCCCATCCATGGAAACAGCATCACTCTTCTTCAGATCTTGCGCCGATAAGTAATGATTCTCAATCTCGCTAACTCGCCACTAGCTGCTAGCTCTAGCAAGGTACCCTTAGCATCCCCTTTTGTATCCTCTAAATCTGTGTGTAATTGCCCTAATTCCTCATCCTCAAAACCCCATCTAATTTAAATCTCCAGCAACAAGCTTCACGACCTTAGCTTCACGATTTGATTTAACATAATTTTTATTATTGGTGTAGAAAAAGACTTAATTAAAAGAAAGGTTAAAATCCCTTTTTGGTCCCTCAACTATTGTACTAACCCTCGATTTAGTCCCTGAATTGAAAAAATCCTTGACTTGGTCTATACTGTTTACCAATTTTACCCCAACTTGGTCATTTTGTTAAAAATCCACTGTTAACTCACATAACTTAATGACATGGCAAAATTTTAAGACACGTTAGATGTACAAATGGAAAAAATGATAACATGGCAGTATGCCATGTTATATTCTTGTCCAATACCGAAAAAAGTGAAACCCACCAAAATTACAATTTTGCCATCGTCTTCTTCCTCAGCCTTCTCTTTCTCAAATCTTTTCTTTCATTCTTCTTTTTCTCTCTTTGCCTCATCTGAATCCACTTTCATCACCACTCTTCATCAATCAATTATTCATCATAATCATCAAACAACAAAACCCATAAAAAATAGAAAATCTTTTTGACTTTTTGCACAAAACAAAAAATTTGTTGGGTTTGAATCCAACGGCTACTGGGTTCCAACCACTTGAACCCAAGCGTGCTGGGTTTGAACCCAACAGCCGTTGGGTTCCAACGACTGGAACCCACACGTTCAAACCCAGTGACCATTGGGTTCCAATGGCTGGAACCCACGTGTCCACACATTCAAAAGCAGTGGCCGTTGGGTACGAACGTGTGGGTTCTAGCCATTGAAACTCAGGCATGCTGGGTTCATACCCAACGGCCGCTAAGTTCCAGTGGCTGGAACCCACGCAACCACATGTTTGAACGCAACGACCACTGGGTTCGAACACGTGGGTTCCAACCGCTAAAACCCAGGCGTGCTAGGTTTGAACCCAACAGTCGCTGAAACCCACATGTTTGTAAACCCAGCATGCTTAGGTTCCAACGATTGAAACCCACGAGTTTGAACCCAATGGCCGCTGGGTTCCAGGCTAGAACCTAGGCATGCTGGGTTCAAACATTGGGTTTAAAAGAGCCCAGGACCCCAAGGGGAAAAAGAAAGAAAAAGAGAAGGAAAAAAAAGTTTTAGATTTTTTTTTTTTTGTCATGGCAATACTTTTTGCCCATCATTATTTTTGTTCATGTCAACCATGTTATTTTTCCACGTGTGTTTAATACTTTGATATGTCATCATATTGCCATTAATTAACATAACACGTCGTATGATTTTTAACAGAATGACCAAGTTGGGGTAAAATTAGTAAACAATAGGGACCAAGTTAGGGATTTTTTTAGTTCAAGGACCAAATCAGGGGTTTGTATAATAGTCGAGGGACCAAAAAGGGGGTTTAATCTAAAAGAAATCATAACTTTTAGGATCAAACTATATAGATAAAAAATCTAGAGATTGAAGTGCACAAAAACCAAAAGTTAGGGATCAGTGTTGTCATTTTGCCATTAAGGAAAATTGCAGTTAGGCCAAAAATCCGACACAGACTATATTTGCTGATGTAGTAAAAGTGTGGGAAATAAAGGGTGACTTATAGTTATGAATTTGAAATTTTAAGTTGGCTCAAATCATGTGATAACTGTAAAATAACATATAAATAAAAAAATTGCCATACATACCATAAAATATTCAAATTAAAAACCATAAATTAAAAGAAAAAATTATGCTTCAAAATCTTACCTCAAAATTTCACCTTAACTTGGATCCTTACCTCAATAAATTCATTAAGTCAAATGCGATCCATGAGACAAATCATATAGAGATAGTTTGTGCTAATAACATTTTGCAAAATAAAGAAAGAATCAAGTAGAAAAGTATGAAATAGAGAGACAAAGAGACCACAAAGAGTTTCATTCCTCTTCTTTCTTCCAAATCATTCTCACACAAGTTACAAGAATAACACCTACTAGGTAGCAATAGGTCAAATGTGAATGCATGTGAAGGGAGTGTAATCACCATTACAAATATAGATTGTGTAAACGCATGAAATTATGGGGTGTTAATCACCATTATAATTGCATGGAAGAAATATAGTCACCAAGGTAAATTTGATCCATAATATACAAGTATTTTAGTCTCTTCCTTTTTAGCTTTTGGGCTTAATGACAGTAAAATTTAATTATTATTATTATTGCTATTACTCTATAGACTAACTTTTGTTTTTTGGTACGTTGAGAATTATTTGTTAGTCTTATAAAAGTTTGAATCTCTAATTTTAACTAATTGAGCAAAACGAAGGGAAGAGGTGGTGATGGGAGTCTGCATGCCTCCCCTTCTCTTATTTGGTTATGCTAAAATTATAGAAAAATTTTAAAGGGAAGCTCCTTCACCTCTTCTCCCATCAAATCAAACTACAAATGAAATCACTAATGCCATAGTTATAATGTGACATAAGATTATAAATTTATAATTATGATATGTTATTAAATAAATAAATATATATAATAGATGAACTTTTAAATAAAAATAATCAATCACATAATAACATTTTATAATTACAAACTAAAAATATCACGTAGCATTGTAATTGTATTATTTTTATAAATCAAAATTTTTAATTTGTGAGTACGTTCTAGTACTCTTGTGCTTTTGTTGACACTCTACGCAAACAAAATACGTTCATTGTCGTATCTATAAAAGGAAATTAAAAACGATTGAAATTGTGGTTCTACAAGCTCCACTGCTATTTTATATAGATCAGCATTAAATAGACAGAAGCCTTCACATAGCACACTGAGTAATGATACTAACAATCATTATTCCAGCACAATACAAGAAAAAAAAAAACTGAAAAATGAAAAGACTGTGCTAATGAAATTTCGTCCCACAGGGTTATTTTGGAGGCAAATCGATATCACACTAGATATATAGAGAACGAAATTAGACCCATACATGGCGAGATCCCTGCTTTTGACGCCAGCGTAAATACGCTATGATGATACTCATCCCCGCTGAAACCCAGAGATCACTCCACGAATTTGATTTCCACTTGTAGACACTATGCCGTTGTTTCATTTAAACCGTGGTTCGGTCTCATTGTGCATTCATTCTTTTCCTAACAAAAACAAAGATAATTGAAAGAAAAGACTGTTAATTTTGCAGAACTATCTTTCTTTCTATTGCACAGCATCTCATGCAAAAGAAAATATATCATGATTAATAGGCACAAATGTTTCCTTACAATTGGCCTTACTACATCAGTTTGGGATTTGAATAGACAAAAATACACTTAATGAATCAGAAATGTATTAATGAATATTAAGATTCATAATATATAGCATTTTTTTTTTCTTTTCCCACTCTGAACAGATGTTTTTAAGTTTAGACCACCATGAATAAAACCATTCTCAATTAATATGTCATTTTTTATTTTTACATTAATTGGAATGAAAAATTTTAAAAGAAAAAAAAAATCCAAAGTGCGCCATGTAAGAGGAACTCACCCAGGTAGAAGAAAACTTCCAGTCGTTTTCTTTTACGATTGACACATTGCTGCCTAGGCTTTCTTTAAGCTCCTTCACAAAATCCTGCTTCATACTTGTCAAAATCAATTCCTTCAGAGTGGCCAACTCCTTCAATCCATCAGGATTACTGAGTTTCTTACAGCATCTGATCTCAACTTCTTCTAAGGCGGGCATGGCTCCCTCCTCCACCTCCCATTTCTCGAGCTCCTCAAGCATCCACAATTTTAAGATTTGAAGCTTTGGGAAAATGCCACGACCACATTTCATTTTTTTCCCCATGTAGGAATGGGCGTGCAGCCTAAGGATCTTCAGGCTCTCCAGATTTCCTAGTTCTTCCATTGAGTCGTCCGATAGTTCTGACACCGCCAAAGTAAGAATCTCTAGCTTTGGGGGAAATGTGCCAAAATCAAATTTCTCTGGAAGCTTTCCAAACAAAGACAACCGTGATAGCATATAATGTTGGCTTAAGTTCCTGTTTGGGCAACTTCACGATCCAACACTGTTGAAGTCTTCAGCTGCTTCTACACCTGAAATTCCCGAAGATGTTTTCTCGGGGAAAACACTCCGACGCTCAAGTCAGCAATACTCGATATTCTAGAGAGATATGCTCTCAAAGAGTAATCGTAGAGAGAGAGTGCCGTAGAGATTAATTACCTTCATCGGAGGTAGTTGGGGGGTATTTATAGCCCCAAATGCTGACATGTGTCTGTACATGTAAGCATCTCATTGACCCACGTGGCGCTGCCCACATGGGTATGCTTGTACTTGCTATACCGATGCTTCCTCCTTTTGGGCTAATGGGCGGCAGCCTAGGCCCATTATGTATAGCCCAAGTTGAATGTTGGGCCTATTCCAACATTACTCCCCCATCGGTGTTCGGTTGACAAATTGGGTTGAATGTGTCCATGGCCCAACGTTCGAGCTGGTGAATAAGATTGACAGCTCTTGCAGCTCGTGAGCGACCTCATTAACAACCGATCTGAAAGGTGGCACCAGTTACATACCCTAATGGGAAGGTTCGATCAAGTTGCAGTTGTGCAATCTGCACTTCCGGTGACCCCACAAGGTTTATACGAGTACGGCGAGCTCATAAGCCTGAGAGTGTACAGGCGAGCTGATATCCATAACCCCACTAGCGTGGGCTCGGTATATCAGCGAGCTGAAGTGGCTCGCAAAAGGTAAGCTCATCTATATTGACTAGTAGCGATCTCGTCTAGACTAGCATAAGTGCGAGCAAATGCGTGGCGACCTGAATCTTCGATTATTGTCGAAGGTCCTGAATTAACTTAGTAGGGTCGTCACTCGAACATAGGGACGAGCTGAGATGAGGCGATCTCAACAACAGAACGATTTGAGATCTCTGAATAAACATGGTGTCGAAACCTAGCTACAGTAAAGGACTTCAATCCGTCAAAGCAAAATGAATCTCGTCTGTGCGACGAGGTTAAGTAAAGCAATCTCAAACATCTTACGATCTGTAATCTCTTACGAGATGTCACTCTTGTGACGATCTGATAAATGTGGTCACTATGACGAGCTGGTATGGTCGGGGCAATGAGCAGATCAACCTGTTACGATCTGAATCTTGGGATTTTTTTGAATGAATCAAATCTCTAAGGAGATATGATTGATCTCCCATATCTCTCTGCATTCCCCGCCATAAATGTTGGCTCAGCATTTGAGAGGACGTGACGGCGGACGTTATACGAAAAGGGGTTAAACGCCTGCCACATGTGGGGTGCTAACTGGCGCGTCAGAGACATGCGTACGGCAATTAACGCTACAATTGCTGTTTCACTCTTTGCATAACCGCTTCCCTTTCCATTTTCTATTTCACTCTTTGTTTGAATTTGCTGAGATTCTCTGTAGCGAAGCGTTTGCAGCTTGAAGAACAGAACACCAGACCATAAACACAGCAACGTACACATCAATCTCAGGTAAAAATGGACTTCTTTAGAGAACTTAGAGAGCTACGAGGTAACCAGGGTAGAGAGGAAGAAGAGGAAAGGGTTATTTCTGTAGAGCCCATCGCGATGATAGTGCCGCCGGCCCTACAAAACTTGCCGGAAACGATAACGCCTGAGAGCAGCGCCAATTCAAGCGCCAGAGATGACAGTGGCAACAACCACGCTTCACCATCCAGCAGTTTGTCCTCTGAAGAGACACCCAGCCACGGGGAAAACACAGGGGATGTTGCTGGCAATGTACCAGATCTGCCTGTGGTTAGAGAATGGGAGAGTAGGATAATCACGGGTAGGTTGAGCAACCTTCGGAAGGTGCCCAAGGACCTGCTTGCTGGATTTAGGTTCAGGGCAGCACTTCATCATGAAGTGGCAAACGGTGCGCCTTCAATAAGTGGATATAAGAAACTGAAGGAGATGGTGATGTCGTACCAAATCCCCAGAACAATATTGCTCCGAGCTGGTACACAGAACGAGAGGGCCTGCACGGTGTCACAGACAGGTTGGATACCAGTGTACGTGGATCACTTTGACGACGGCCTGCTATTTCCCCTGCCCGAGATGATATTTGATCTCTCGGCGGACTACGAGCTGGCTCTGACGTAGCTGACGCCCAACAGCATAAGGTTTATCATAGGTTTTATGCTGTTGTGTGCGAGGTTGGAGATACCGGCCAAGGCGATAGTGTTCAGGTCATTATTCCAATGTCGGCTGTGCCCAAACTCCAGAGGCGCAAAGTGGTACTACCTCTTTGGGAGGGAGAAGAGCCAGCTCTTCAAGAACGTCAGGAACAAAGTGGCTAGGTGGAAGAGGCAGTTCGTTTTTGTTCGTGATACACAAACAAAAAGAATAAACAATGACCTCGCCGCTCGGCTCTCTGAATGGCGCGTGCCGAACGCACATGTTAACTACCCCCAACTGCTGCCACGGGACATGGATCTGAAGAATCAGTTGCTAGAGTATGCGAGGGGGGAGAATTTAATAGACCTAGAAGCCTTGGTTACCTCGGAGTAGCTCGCCATGTTCGGGTTTGTCGACGTGGCAAACCAATTCACTGAAGGTATAATTTTATCATATAGTACGAATTCTAGCCGATCTGAGTCTTATTATATTTGTTTGTGTAGAGGAAATGAGCAGCATACTAGAAAGGCAGCATCAACGAGCCCAGGGCTCCCGAGGTCGCGTGGCGGGTAGCGCTTCACAGAGACAAACATGGTTTGACGAGCGGCCGCCCCTAGCACCACAATCTCGCTGCTCGTCACATCGTGGATCTAGCTCGGCGTCCAGGGCACGAGCCGAGCGTAAAGTTGAAGCTGTGGCTCCCAGTGCACGCAGGCGTGCACTTGAGGATATCAACAGCAAGGATGAGGTCCCCCTCATGCGACGCAGAACAAGTTTGGGGACCTAGCCCACACAGGCGGTTAAAACTATAGCCGCATGCTCGCCAAACGTGCCGTCTGCCATGGCACGGGCAGCAGTTGAGACTGCACCTGCGTCAACCACAGTGTTGGCACCCCAGATTGCATATCCGGAGGGCTTCAGCTACGTGAAGACGGACTGCCAGCCCGCCATGGTGCAGGGCATGCAAAGTTTTGTGCCTCCCGTAGATCGTCAATAGGCTAGGACCTATGTACAGCAGCATGGCGGGCAAGTCGCCATGATCAAATTGATGGACGTAAGTATTTACTCGCACTTGCGTGATTATTTTGCTATTTCACCCGAGAGACTAATAGTTAATGCTATCTGTCAAGCGTTCAGCTATGCGGTCGCGCTGTTTGAAAGCGCTCAGGGAGCTCGCACACAGAACAGCGGGCTTAATGCCAACTGCAAACAGCTGGCCACAGAGAAGGCGAGCTTAGTGGATAACGTCAATCGTCTGCAAGGCTTTGAGATGGCCACTCGAGTTGCTTCGGTGGAAAGTCGAGCAGAGGAGCTGGCGAGCAGGAACAATGAGCTTAAGGAGGAGCTGGAGAGGGCCCACGCCGAGAAGGAAAGCAGGATCCAGGCAACCAAGGATGAGGCCACCCACGTTGAGGAACGGGCCAAGAAAGCTGAGGCCGAGAGGGACCATACTCTGAACGAGTTGAGCTCCCTAAGGCAACAAGTCGCCGAGGCCGCCAAGAGCCTTAACAAAGCTGAAGAGGCCCTGAACAGAGTGAAGACATCTCAAGGGCACTTTGTAAGCATCGCTCGTGCTCAAGGGGCAGAATGGCTGGTGGGCTCGGCCGCGTTCCAAGACGCTGTGGCAGTGGCGTCTGCAAACATGACCACAGAAATCTACAACAAGATCTATGGGAAGGTGTTGCAGCATCGTCCTGATTTCCCAATATGTGAGCTGGCGTTCTTTGATGGGGAGGACCTTGACAAGCAGGGTAAGAGCCTTGCTCCCCTTGCTGATGCAACAGTGCTGTTGAGATGGGAACTCAACGAGAAGGGAGTACCTATCTGGCCTCCCTCAGTCTTGGAAGAAGGGGGGGATCCAGAGGGTCTACCCTCCTTCGACTCATGGGTTGAAAGGGCTCTTGTGGCTGAACCAGAGCCATCGAGCACTCCCCCAAACTCTCAGCCTGCCGTGGTGCTGGCAAGGTCTCCCATTACTACACCAGCTCGCGAGCCTGCGGCCCAGTCATCTCCAGCTCGCGCCTCAGGCCCTCCTGCTGACGCATTCGCGCCCATCGACCTGACGGACGATTAGTTTAGGGTTATACTTTTTCTTATTCTTTTGTACTTTTTGTTTCTTGTTTTGAACAACTTCATCATGATCTCTTATACTGAAATTTGTAACTTTTGAACAGTAATAGAAAGTGGGAGATTTTATTTGAACTTTTTCTTCTTTATTGCATTGCATGTATGTTTTACATTTTCTCGAACAAATTTCTCACTAACATGTATATTAACTGTAATATCTTCTGAGATTATGTACATTCCAAATGAATGGTAACTGGCGTTTCTGCATGTCTGCTAAAACATAAGATCCAGGTCGCTTAACTTGAACAACCATATACGGACCTTCCCAATTAGGAGCGAGCTTGCCCATGTGCGAATAAGCATTGGTTAATCCAGTTTTGCGTAAACCAAATCACCAACTTGAAACTGAGGAGCTCGGACTCTCTTATTATAAAATTTTGCAACACAACCCTGATATGCCATGTTTTTTATTCAAGACATCTCCCTAACCTCTTCCACAAGGTCTAGGTTCTCTCTTAAAAGTTGTTCATTGTTAAGATCATCGTGCCGATCTGATCTGTCGGATGGCAACCCCACCTCTACAGGGATAACGGCCTCAACTCCATAGGCGAGGCTGAATAGGTTTTCGCCTGTAGCCGAGCTGGGTGTAGTGCAACACGACCAGAACACTTTATTCAGCTCATCAACCCAATTAGAATATGCGGCTAAAACACGCGTCTTGAGGCCTCGCAAGACAATTTTATTGGCGGACTCGGCTTGCCCATTTGACTGTGGAGTATATACAGATGTTAAGTGAGCTTAATGCCATAGTCATTACAAAACGACCTCAGTGCCACGGCTCGGAACTATGGACCATTGTCAGCGATGATTCGTTTAGGTATGCCAAACCTGTACACAGATGACCGAGCTGAGCCACAAATTATATTTGTATACAATGTACAAATGGCTTAAGCCACCAAAGAGTACCTGCATAATATTGAATTGAACAGGAATTCCTCTATTTTCTTCTCTGTTGTCGTGGATAATGGTTTGGCTTCTATCCATTTGGTGAAGTAATTCACCACGACAACTAGGTAAGTGCAACCTCCTTTGCCTTTGACAAAAGGGCTGAGCAGATCGACTCCCCATTGAGCAAAAGGCTAGGGTGATGAGAGTGATTATAGCATTTCTCCTGTTTCAACGGAGATATTTATGTTCAGGTTATAGACAAACATGAAGTTTACACAAACTTTAGGACGAGCTCAGATACCTAGCATGTGAATGTCATCAGCATGGAACTGGTAGGTCGGGCACTTTTTGACATAATTCTGTGTGTCCTCGACCATAGTAGGCCAGTAATACCCATGTCTCAGGAGTTTCCGAGCCAATGTTTTACCACCTATGTGTGTGCCACATATTCCTTCATGAATTTCCCTCACAGCGTATTCAGCTTCATAAGGAGTAAGGCAGCGTAATAGGGGGATTGAGGCTGCTCGCTTGTAGAGCTGATTATCTAACAGAGTGAAATGTGCCGCCCTGCGTTTAATCAACTTTGCTGTGGACGGGTCTTCAGGCAGCTCGCCACTTCGCATATACTGTATGAGCGAGGTAGTCCAGCTCGGTGAAGAGGGATCTGTGCTTAGCAGTTGACACTCGATTGTGAAATCGGTGTAGCTCGGGGCGTCAAGTACCTCCACAATTGTTGATCGCTGAGGGTTGATATCTTGCGAGGAGGCTAACTTTGATAGCTCGTCAGCTCGTTGGTTATCTGCTCTGAGTATCTTGTCGATATGGAAAAAGGCAAATCCTAATTTCAATCTATTGACCCCAGAGGCATAACGACCAAGCTGAGAATCCTTGATTTCACAGCTACCATTCACTTGGCCCACAACGAGCTGAGAATCACTGAAAATCTTTATGCTCTGAACTTGTAGCTCGGACGCCAGTTTCAAACCATAAATGAGGGCTTCATATTCTGCAACATTATTTGTTGTTTGAAACTTGAACCTTAATGCATGTTCGGATTTAAAGCCATCTAGGCCCACCAACACAGCCCTGGCACCCGATCCTTCAATATTAGCAGCTCCATCCACGTACAGGACCCAGACCGAGTATACGAGTGCCCTTTCTTCGACCGTCACCGAAAGGCACTCCACTAGGAAGTCCGCCACAGCCTGGCCTTTTATGGTTATGCGCGGCTGAAATTTGAGATCATACTCACTCAGCTCGACGCTTCACCCGATAAGCCGACCAGAGAGTTTCGGCTTCTACAATATCTTCCTCAACAGCAGATCGGTATAGACAACAATTTGATGTGATTGGAAGTAAGCTCTCAACTTACGAGCCGTGTAGACTAGGGCAAAAGTAGCCTTTTCTGCTAGTGGGTAGTTTTGCTCTATGCCTTGTAAAACCTTGCTCACATAGCAGATAGGCTTCTAATGTTTATTTTCTTCCCTTAGCAAAACCAAGCTCACCGCCTCCTTTGTAACCCCCAAATACAGGTATAATCTCTCCCCCTCCACAGGCTTGGACAGCAGGGGTGCTAACGCCAGATATTGTTTGAGCTCATCAAACGCCCACTGACACTCGTCGGTCCACTGAAAGTTTTTGGGCTCTCACAGGGCTTTAAAGAACGGGAGGCACCTTTCTGCCGACCTGGCTATGAACCTATGCAACACAACAACACAACCTATCAGACGCTGCACATCTTTTATGGTCTTGGGAGACTCCATCTGCTGAACGGCCTGAACCTTCTCTGGATTTACCTCAATTCCTTTCTTGGATATCACGTACCCTAGGAATTTTCCTGATTCTACAGCAAACGTGCATTTCAAGGGATTCAGCTTCATTTGGGCTCGGCGCAAGTTCTGAAATGTTTCATCCAGGTCGTCTATATGATCCTCAGCTCGCTTACTGGTGACTGTCATGTCGTCCACATATACTTCAATGTTCCTGCCGATCTGGAGCTTAAAGATGACCTACACCAGCTTTTGATATGTCGCATAAGCATTTTTCAGGCCAAATGGCATCATGACGTAGTAGTAGATTGTGTCACCAGTATAAAAAGCTGTTTTCTCCTAGTCGTCCAGCAGCAACTGAACCTGGTGATAACCTGAGCTGGCATCAAGGAAACTCATCTGCTCATGTCCGGCTGCTAGCTCTACTAACTTCTCAACATTTGGCAAGGGATGAGGGTTTTTCGGACACGTCTCATTTAAGTTGGTGAAATCAATACACATCCTCCACTTGCCATTTGGTTTCTTGACGAGCACAGAGTTGGACACCCGCTCAGAGTATTCAACTCTCCTGATGAAACATGCCTGTAGTAGCTTTTGTATTTCTTCATCTATAGCAGCTTGCTTCTCAGGGCCAAAAAGGTGACGTTTTTCAACCACCGGCCTTCTAATGGGGTCCGTGCTGAGCTTGTGGACTACTAACTCTGCTGGAATGCCAGGCATTTCATCTGTTGTCCACGCAAACACATCTTGGTTAACCCTTAAAAACTCTAGAAGCTCTGCTCGTTCTCCCGCTGTGAGCTTTGTGCCCACTTTAACTGTTCTTTCTGGCGTATCAAGGTTCAAAGGGATCATTTCCACTGGTTCTACTGGCTCAGCCTTCTGCTCGACACTCTCAGGTCGGTGCTCGATATCTGATATGCTCATTGTCTGCTGATCGAGCTGGGCTGGCCTGTGAATTTCAGAAGAACCTGCCGAGGCTGCAGCAAGCTCAACCTTCTTGAATATACCTTGATAACAGGCTCTGACCATCTTCTGGTTCCCCTTAAGCACTCCTACCCCTTGAGGAGTTGGGAATTTCATACAAAGATGAGGTTGCGAGAAAACAGCCTTCAGCTCGCAGAGGGTGGCTCTTCCTAGTATAGCATTGAAAGCTGATTCTATCTTGACAACCAGAAAGCTAACAAAAGCCATCCTGAAGCGTGGTTCCGAGCCCACATAGATGGGAAGAGTAATGACTCCTTCAACCGGGACGGGTTGATTATCGAACCCGTACATGGGCCCTTCATACTTCTGTAGCGAGCTCGGATTCAGCTGCATCTTCTGAAAGTAGCTCCAATACAAGATATCTGGTGAACTACCAGTATCGATAAAGACCTTGTTGACGTTGTGATTGCCTATATGGACCGTTGCCACAAAAGGATCTGCATGAGGCATCATAACGTCCTGTTCTCCGTCTGCTCGCTTATAATCTGCTGCACTGAATGTAATGGGCGCATTTTCCCATTTTGCCTCTTTGAATGGTCGCTTCAAAGGCCTATTCTTATTAACAGTCATCACCTGGTGGGCATATGCCTTGCGACCCCGAGCGCTTTGGCCTCTTGAGTGTATACCACTCAAGATCATGTTTATTGTGCCTGAGGGCGAGGGTATCCCAGCATAGCCTACCCCTTTCCTATCTTTTTGGTTCTGAGTGGCAGTTCTCTGTCCTTGGCCTCACGTATTAAATTGACAGCCCCTGTATGCTCTGCCCTGCTCAGAAGGATATTGGTTATCCTGATACACGTCCTGTGTGCTGCCAAGCTGATACCTCTACCCTTGAGGTCGATCATACCCCTACACAAAGTGAGTTTGAGTTGGTTGCTAGGCATAAGGCTTCTAAACATATCCTTCTAATTTCCCATTGCGAACCAAGAATTCCAACTCGTCTTTTAAATGTTGGCAGTCTTTTGTATTGTGACCGTATGCACGATGGTAGTCACAATGCTTGCTTTTATCTGCTCTTGGGGAATCATGCAATGGGGGAGGTGGTCTTCTGATCTAGTGCTGGATTTGTGCCAGGATTTGAGACCTTGGCGAGGTTAAAGGAATGTAGTTGTCATACTTTGGAAAGTCAGATGGCTTTCCCCACTGCTCATTGACCTTTTGTTTTTTCTTCCTCTCTTCGCTGTGGTTGTTCTTGGCTTTTGCTTTGTCTATCATCAGCTCGTCATTTGGACGACTGGAAGTAATCTGACAGTATGAAGCTAGCCGACCTGTCATTTACTTCGTTCCACGTCTTTAGTGGGTTTTCTAGTAGGTCGTCTAGGAACCGACCATGCTTCAAACCATGCAGCAAGGCAGACAAGCAGATAGTATCGGGGACGTTATCAATGTCTAAAGTGGCCTTGTTGAATCGTTGCATGTAGTCCCTCAAAGATTCCCCCTCTTTCTGATGAACCTGCATTAGTTCAGTCGTTGTACGTTTAATCTCTCTTTGGCTCTCAAATTTGTTAGAGAATAGCTTGGCAAGCTAGGAGTATGAATCTATAGAGTATCTGGGGAGCTTATGATACCATCGTTTGGCCGTTAACTTCAGTGTCGTTGGAAATACTTTGCACATCATGGCGTCATTGGCATTTTGGATTCTCATGATAGCCTGATAGGTATAAAGATACTCATTTGGGTCACCCGAGCCATCATATGTCTGTAGGTGGGGGATTTTGAATCCCTCTTGATACGGTTCTGCTGTGATGGATAGGTTAAGTGGGGCACTATCCAAGTCAAGGGTCTGTTGGTGCGACCTGGGGCTTTTTAGCTCGTCAATGGATTTCTGTACCTCCTGTAGCTGCCTTTCGAGGTTGGCATTCTTTCTCATCAGTTCTTCACTATGTTTGGACGAGCTAGGCTCGTTATTTAACCTCCCACTTCCCTTTGGTTTGGTCGACACTACTATGTTGCTCAAAGCGGGAAAGTTATGAGTTGTAACTACCGCAACTGGTTGTGCATCCCTATTCAGCAAAGGAATTAGGAGGTCATCAGGGATCAAACGAGCAAGGATTTTACCCATTGCCATTTCGAGAACTCTAGTTCTCTCTTCGAGCTCGGTTGTCCGAGCAGGCTCGGTTGACCTTTTAGGTTGTTCGTGCTGTGAATTGCCTTACCTGGGATGTCTATGCCTTGTTCCTGTTGGAATTTGGAATTGTTCAGGCTGAGTTGAATACCCAGTTGGTGTTCTTTCATCATCATCTGTTCCACTAGGTTGTTCCTGTTCTGCTCCTCCAACAAAAAGGTTTCTCGACATTGGCCTAAAATCATTCAAGCTGAGCTCGGACAGCTAGGTGTCCTCCTGCTCATCCATTTCATTTCTTGGGAGGCGACTTCCAGTAAAGGTACGAACCATTTTGTCTTTCAGCTGGTTAAGCTACACAACTTCTTGTTCAATTTCCCACAGACGACGCCAAATGTTTAGGCAGCTTCACGATCCAACACTATTGAAGTCTTCAGCTGCTTCTACACCTGAAATTCCCGAGGATGTTTCCTCGGGGAAAACACTCCGACGCTCAAGTCAGCAATACTCGATATTCTAAAGAGAGACGCTCTCAAAGAGTAATTGCAGAGAGAGTGTGGTGTAGAGATTAATTACCTTCATCAGAGGTAGTTGGGGGGTATTTATAGCCTCAATGCTGACATGCGTCTGTACATGTAAGCATCTCATTGGCCCACGTGGATATGCTTGTACTTGCTGTACCGGTACTTCCTCCTTTTGGGCTAATGGGCGGCAGCCTAAGCCCATTATGTACAACCCAAATTGAATGTTGGGCCTATTCCAACAGTTCCCTAATTCCAATGAAGGTTTGCGGCTTTTGTTTATTGACCTTAACTTCAATGATTGAAGTTGGGTCAACATAGAAATCCACCCAACTATCTCTACAATTGATTCTCCATAGCATGTTACTTCCAGTTTTCTAAGACCATTTGCCTCCTTCAAATAATCTACAGTCTTCTCATTGTGGATCACCAGACCCAATAAAGTCTTAAGATTGGTTAACGATCCATTTGTTTGACGGGCCGTTGGAATAGATGTATCAATACAAATATCGCTCATATAAAGATGTTGAAGACATTTTGCCTTCCAGAACTCACCAGGTAAAGTGATGATATTAGTATGCTTCACGTCCAAAGTCTCAAGGCTAAGCAAGTCACCAACTGAATCTGGAATTGAATCCAAAAAAGTCCATCTTAAACCCAAATACTTGAGTTTGGGAAATTTGCCTAGATGTTTAGATAACACTGGTTGGTAGACTCCTTCCAAATCAAGTATGAAAATTAATCCAAAACCTCCCTTCACAATCCCTTTAAGAAGTTTATCTACTCCGAATGCAGGTAGATCACCTATTTCCGGTCTGAATGAAATGTAAGAACGCAGCTGATAGCTGTTCTCTAGAAGCCTGTCATAGCTGATCTCTTGGTGTTCTGCAAGCCGTCGGATGTACCCGAATTGTTTGGGGGCATATTCCTCATAATGGTTGAAATGAATGTGAAACAATCCAGCTCTCTCTGCTCGTGGAGACAATTCATCATATACAGTACTTGTCATACAAATGGTTTTAGGACTCCCATTTAATTTTTTTTCTACCTCAATCATGTTTCTTTTTTTTAAGTCTTCGATGTATTTCTTCACCTGCTCTTCAAAACTTTCTTCAGTCGTTTCTTGTTTCAACAATCCCTCAGCTTGCAATAGATGAAACAACCTCCTAAAAGGAACCTTGTATGGTTTGGGAAAGAGGCCTAAATAATTTAGGCAGAACTTTAAATGGGCATTTAGATCTTTATAGCCTAAAGCCAATAAAAATGAGAGGGTTTCATCTGAGGAACCTGATTGATCTAGATCAAGAGAAGTATTCTGGGTCTCCAGTATCCTGTTGTCTTCCTTTTGCGTGGTATCTGATGAGGAAGGTGATTGATTTGGCGAAGGTTCCTGATCTTCTTTGGTTGCTCCATGCTTCACCTTTTCTTCTTCTTGCATCGCTGGAGCTTCACTGGGACCAATTTCCTCAATCTGCCCCTTACCATCTTTCTCTTCCAGCTTGGTATCTCATGAATCACGTTGGGTGAAAGAACATGACTGACCTGTTATAAATTTCTTTCCATTTTCTGGCTTCATATATGAGGAAGTCGGTTGGACTGAGGAATTCACAACGTCTTTACCAGTTACCCTCCCTTTCTTTTCTTTCTTTTGACTTACTTGCTTAATGAATTTAGACCATACCGGAATTTCCAGTTCCTTGGTCGAAAGCAAACCTCCAAGTACAACTATATCAAGAGGCAGGCCACCACATCTTCGCAAAATATTTTCTTTGAGAGCTTTCATCAATTCTGGTTTTTCTACAACTGTTGGTACCTTCTCTACAAACAATTCCCAGCTTTCATCATCGTTTAGTAAACGTAGTTGGATAACTCTGGTATGTGCTTTAATATTCCGTGGCACACAAGCATCACGAGTAGTGAGTATAACCCTACTCCCATTTGACGAATTTGGAAAGGCATATTTGAGTTTTTCCCAAGCATCAGCTGTATAGACATCATCTAAAACTATTAGGTATCTCTTCCAAGCCAAGAAAAGTCCAAGTCTTTTTCGCAATTCCTCTGTGGACCAGCTCTCATCCTTCCGCACCATTCCCAGCTGCATTAATAAGTCTGCCAAGGGTTTTCCCTCTCAAATACTTGAGAAACAGAAACAAAAGCTCGACACTCGAAATGCTGCTTAATCGCTAAACTGCTGAAAATTGCCTTCACAAGCATCGTCTTGCCAGAGCCTGCCACACCCACAACTGAGATGAGAAATTGATAACTTTCAAGTAGCAGTTCAGCTAATTCCTGCACTTTATCATCCAGTCCAACAAATTCTGACTCATTGGCCTTAACATCGGAGAATATTTTCCCCACCTATGTTTAACTTTTAGATTAGAAAACTTTTCATGCAGCAACTCTTTTCCACAAACTGTTCCAAAGACGCTAGAAGAGTTGGTTTGCCAAGCCACATCAGCCTCACTGACAGTTAGAATCATCCGGCTTCCATTCATGGGGTTGGGAAAGGCTTCTTTGAGCTTGTCCCAAACATCGGCCGTCCAAACATCATATAAAACTATAAGGTACCTCTTCGGAGCTAGCAAATTGCAAAGCTTCGTTTCTAGTGTCACTAGGTCTCGGTTTTTTTCTTCTAACTTGTTATCACCTGTAACTTGTTTCAAAATATCAGCTAGAAGATTTTAAAGATATTCTTCTTTAAACTGTTTTGGACCACGAACCCAGGCACGGTATTGGAATTGCTGCTTTATACCCTCTGCATTTTACGTATCCCACAAAAAAGTTGTCTTCTCTGATTCTGCCACCCCAACAACGGAAATGAGAAACAACAATTTATACTGACTTAAGATTGACTGGTATAACTCAGTCATAATATCCTTCATGCCAAGAATTCTAGATTGCTCCAGCAAATAATCTTCAGACTTCCCTAGCTGTTGGCTTGACCATTCCTTTGAACCATTGGTTGAAGTGATTCCTTCACAGATGAGGAGCACTCGGCTACCATTCAATGAGTAGGGAAAAGCAGATTTGAGACTGTTCCAAACATCGTCTCTTAGTTCACCATATAAAACTATCAGGTACCTTTTAAAAACTAAAAAATCATGAAGCCGCTTCCTCAATAACTGATTTGACAGCTCGGATGCTTCCTGCTTAATAGAAGGAACTTGTTTCAAAATATCACTTAAGATATTTCTTTCTTCTGACTCTTTAGAAACAAGAACCCAACAGCAAAACTGAAAATGTTGTTTGGTAACAGAAGAATGGTAGCAAGTCCGCGAGAAAACATCACTAGGGTATTCCAAATTGACTTTCAAAATGAGAAGTTGCCTCATCCGCCTGCTAAGCAGTACTGGTTGAGCTAACTTGCTTACTAACTCCTCCAAGACAATTGGGACACACCCATCCTCCTAACTCTGACGATGTCTTTCATCTGAATCCTTCTTGTCCCTCCCAACATCTTTGTTTTCTGATGAGACTTGAATGCCCCTTGGTTTTTTTGATAAAACTGCAGCATCTCCAGAGGACTTCTTTTGAGGAACTGTGTTACTAGAGGACTTCTTTGCTGGAACCTCTACGGCATCTGATTTGCTCGGTAACTTCTCTTCTGGAATTGGGGCAGACAAGGAATCATTCAATATTTTTTTTAGCTCCTTAGTTTGCCTATGCAACTTGTGAGGAAATTTGACAATGCTTTTTGCAATTGAAAAATATTTGACAGGAGCCTTCTTGATGGAGATATTTTGTCTCTGCAGCACTTTTGTAGCAATGATGGAGTCAATGGTATCCTCCAACCTGCAAATTTGAGTCAGCAGCTCACTCGACTCGTAATTTCTAGGATTCTGCGTTGCTCTGTCCCATATATCTTCCAACAGCTGGCTCAATGCTTTGTGGGAATTAGCATGCTCTTCTATTTTATCTACCAATGATGGGATTATTATTTCAATATATTCCATGGAGAGAGTCTAGAATCGCAACAGAGGTGAATTTTCGATTGGATTCTTCTATCTGAAATCAATAACCAAAAAAGATGTACAAAAGAATAAATTAACTGAAACAAGAAAAGGAAAATCAGTCTTAAAATAAATTCATTACTTCACTAACACTTTGAACTTTACTACTAAACATTACAAATTCAATCAATTCGCATGGTGTATAATTAGGCAGCGGAGAACTCTAAACCCTATGCACAATGCCAACTCCTTTTATAAACTAGTAGTAAAAAGAGTTCAGTGTGTTTGATATTACTTTTGGTTTGAGAGAAACAGAAAGAAAATATCATTCCTCTTCTCTTCGTTCTAAATTTTTTAGTAATTAAATAAAAGAATTTTCTCCTCTTCCCTCACCTCCCCTCCACTCAAACTAAACATAATAATAATACAATTAGTCAATACTAAAAATGTGAATTTGTTAAAATTAAATTAAATTGGTTTAATATCTTGTCTATTGTAGTGATACTTGTTTAGAGGAATAGTAATACTTTTCAATTTTTTTTTGCTCCACTTTTAAAAATTATTTAATTAACATGAACATAGTTTGTATAAAAACAGCCACAACATTACACAAAAATTCCAAACAGTTCCTGATTTTTCAAGAATAAGATAAATTTTAAACTTAAATTAATTATTTCCTAAATTAATTATTTTATTCAAGGAAAGACTTTTTATTTTTTTATGAAAGGAAAGACTTTAAATTAGAATATCTCAATATTCAATAAACTTCTAGTTTTTATTTTTTTGTTAAAAGAAATTCTAGTTTTATCAAGAAAACTCTACCAATGACATATTTATTTCCTCTGTGCTAAAATATCTGTAACTTTTTTCCTTGTTTTCTAAATTACGAATTTAGGGGCAATTTATTCATTTATCTATATTATCCTTAAAAACAAAAGATAAAAAGGATTTTTTGTGATAAAATAATAATTATGGTAAAAGGATAACAATAGAGTTAGAGTAGGAAACAAATGTCAATCTTAAAAATTGAAAAAATAAAAATTAATTTGTAATAGATTTAAAGTAAAAAAGAAAAGATAATTATTTTGGGACAGAATGACTATAAGCTACGTACACATATTATCAAAAAATGTAAATTTATCATATCTACTTAATTAATTTTAATAATATTTTACATATTTTTAGTAATTTTAATTAATATTTGATTGTTTTTTACAAGAAAAGACAACAAAGAAAAAAAAAACTAAAATAATACAAACACAGCATCCCTAATCGAAGCCTAAGTTTACAGGATTACCTTCACAATACTTTTCCTCACCGCATTTAGATAATATTAATTCGTGTTTGATAAATTATTAGGGATTTTAAAAAAAAAGGCTATAATAATTTTAATTTTAAAATATTACTACAAATATTAAAAATAATACCCATAAAACAGGTCTAAAAACACCTATTTAGTATGCTTTTTGGATTAATTTCTTTTAAAATAGTTGATAAGTGATAATTAATAACACTTTATAATGATTAATATTTATAATTTAAACTATTTAATCTATTTGATTAAAATAAACAACTGATACTTATAATTAAAAGGTCGAAACTAACGCCCTTACTTCTTTTAGTATACACTAGGTTCAACGGGTAGGGAATGTATATATTGTTTGACTAACTAAATTATAATATTGATAAAAATTATAATTTAATTAATTAAAATCATCTCTTTTCTCTCATTCTTTTCATTTTTTTTAAACCAAACATACTTTTAATATTTCTTATTTTCTAAGATTAATTTTACAGTACTTTTTCTCTGTTGCAACAAATAAAGGACCATCCGACAATTCCAAACAAATTCAATTATCTCAGATCTTTTACTTTAACAAAACCTTTCAATAGTGATTATTTGTCACCATTTTCCAATTTTGCAACTATTTCTTGTAGGATGGCAAAAAAAAAAGAAAAAAGAAAAATTAATATACACAATTAATTACACAAAATGACACAAATTAACTCTTTTTTTTTCACAATTTAATGACACAAAATTAATACTAAATAGCAACTGAGCAATACCCATTCAAAATTCACTTTCATCACTCAGATATTTTCATGTAAATTCATGATTTTAAACACCCTAGTGTACATGACTTGTTGAAAATATAACAAAAGCATGCTAAAAGTCTACAAATACATAAAGTTATGTAGCAGATCTAAGATTTGAGAATAATATGTAGTAAGAGAGAAATGTGATTTACCTAAATAAGACTGGCAAGTTGCGACCACAATCCAATCCCTTACTCTATCTTGCTCATCATGACTTACATCTTAGAAAAATCAACAATCAAAACGTGAGAATGAGGTCGGTTTTCATTGGGACTGAGACTGGGAGGCACAGATCGGCAGATGAATGTAGTGACTGAGATTCACGGGTTCTTTGTAGAAGGAAGACAAAGTCGGCTTATTTCTACCAGTTCCGTTGACTTGCGTTTACTTTTTATAAAGCACGTGCCCTTCAGACTCCTTTTTTTTTTTCACTTTTTTTTTAATAGAAAATAGGCAATGGTTCAGATTCAGACTCCCTCTTTGTCCGGCAATAATAAATGGAGAGCCTTTATCTTAATAAGGCTGAGAGTTGGTATGACAGCGCAGATTTACACTTTAACTGTAGGTCTTTTATTTTTAAAAATTTTTAAATATATAAATGAAATTATTTTTTATATTTTCATTAAAAATA
>BPVZ01000042.1:394186-405080 GCA_020521535.1 Rubroshorea leprosula
TTTCTCTTTTTATTTCTGCGGCTGTACCATCCCACAAACTTCTGTTGACATAACTCTACCTTTTACACTGGCCACAATGGTTTTCCTGTTGTGAACACAATGTATCCAAGACATAGTCCCAACAGCAGTCCACAACCAGAACCCATCAATGCAAATTTCCAATCAAATAATGCTGCAGATTCATCTTCTACTTCATCAAATTTGAAGAAGGTGATTCTGGTTCTTTGTCACCTTGCATTTCTTTGTCAATGGAATTCCACACAATCCTAAGTTTCCAATGTAGTAATCTTTAGAAAAATTATCAAACTACTTCCCTTGTAGAGTGTGAATCAAAAGTTCCTTGTATGAAAAGTTCAAAACTATAAAGAATGTAAGACTTGTCAACTGCTCAGGAATCCTACCATGCCATCAAAAGAGATCTACTGATTCAAGTTCTGCCTATTTCTCTAAAGATGATGGAATTTAACCTGTGACTGTGAGATTGTTGCAAGGGAAGTTAAGTACTAGAAGTGAACTGAGTTCAACCAGCTCTTCAGGAATCTGTCCATGGAATATACGGCTTGAGAGATCAATGATTGTGAAAACTGTTAAGATTCTTACAAGCTCCACCTCTATGTCTTTTATTGTCACCATCACAGAATTCTCATAATAAGTCTATCATTGAGGTTTTTCTTTTGACTTTTGGCAAAATGGCTTCCACCAAGGACCTTCTTCTATCTTTTGAAAGTCTAACAGATGAGATCAAATTTACTTAATCAGATACCAATATAATAGAAAATGAGAATGGGCAGATCTGCAAAATTATTCAATCTTGTCACAATCTAACATGAAATAGCTGCACGTTATATTGCAAAACCCAACAAACTTACTGACCTGAAAGCTATGATCACTACATCATCTTCAATGGTGACTGCACAGTAGTAACTAGTAACACTGACTTGACCGCCCAACATTAAAAGCATCTGATGAAATCAAATACCATAAAAACTTCAGAAAGTTTCCATTATTCATTGGAAGAGTGAGTGAAATCCATTGTTCAAAGAGAGGGCTCCAGCTTCTAAAGACATTCAAAATGACTGGGACAAAACAAACCTTCCACAATTGCACCACTACAAGTGCCTGAGCGTGTAAGAGCAAAATTTATGATCAAGTGAATCGGTTGTTACAGCAGATGTACCACTAAGTGACAAGGTGAGTTTTCCACTCTTTTCAGGGTGATCCTTCAAACATGTAAAAGGTGAAGCTGTAATGAAATCAATAAAACATTCAAATAAGATTCCAGAAGACTAAAAGGAGAATGCTAATCTCATATGCTAAATGGCATGTAAAATTCAAAATGCAACAGCTAGCGTAACAATTAACTAATACACAAACAACACATGAACAGAAACAAGTAAGGCCTACCTAAAATACTTTCCCTATTTCTATTACAATTTAACCGTATCTCGATAACAATAAGGACTTCTAATGGTTACTACAGGTCCATACTATAAAAGCAATGATAGGAAATGTAGCTAGCCAAAAAATGAGAAACACCACAAATATAACTTACAGAATTACAATAAATTGAGGTTGTTAAAAAAGGTCATTATGATATTTGTGAAGTACAAAGAGAAACAAAGACTAGCTATAGGAATTTAATCTTCATACATTGTTTCTATTTTCTTGATGAAACAATTTAGATTCTTGATAAAAGAGTTATACCTTTCAACTTTCAAGAGTCCTCAATCTTAGACTCTTAGTTACAAGATAAATGCATAAATTCTTGCTGTGATCTAATATGAAATGAGTGGCATATCATACTATTGCAAAAAATAACATACTTACTTGAAAGCTAAGATTACAGCATCATATCTTATGGTGATCGCACAAACTGCCAGATAATGAAAGCAGCTGAATTCAAATTCCAGAATAAAATAAATTCAGAAAGTTTTCACTATTCATTGGAAAAGAAAAAGCAGAATAACTAAAAATGAAACATGGAAATAACACTTTTGTATTATTAAATTATTAATTTTTTTTTTAAAACCAGGTAGCCAATAATTACTCAAAACCTTAGACCATTTGAAGCACTTCCATTGAATCCATCTGCAAGCAGCAGGCTAATTATATAAGGAATCAACTCGGGTTCCACTAATGGAGGAGGATTATGTCAGTGATTGCTACAACAACACACAATAACTAAAAGCACAAGAACTAACAACAGTAATATAATAAAAGCACCCAACAGGTAAACTAATGGGGTCCCAGCTCCATACTAAAACTCTCAATCAATAAATCCAGTGGGTGAAAAATTTTCATATTATATTTAAAAGAAAATTGATTTCAATCTGTAGACTTCTTTCTCCAATCTAAATTTATCTTAAAGATTATAACATACCTAAAGAATTTCCTTCTGAGGCAGTAGTGAGTAGTCATTCTTTGTTGGTTCAAAGTAAGAGGAACTACACCCAGACAACCTCTCTTGATTAGCATCTCCAAGAACATGCAGCTTGAGTCATTATATCCTTAAAAGAGTAAGTGAAATCCATTATTCAATTAGGATAGCTCCATAGTTTAAAGATATTCAAAATGACTTGGACTGAACAAACCTTTTGTAGTAGCATCAACAAGTGCCCAAGTGTCTAAGAGCAGCAATATATAGCCAAGTGAACTGGTTATGGTAGACAATGTACCACTCTGTGACAAGGTGAGTTTTCCCCATTTCTGTAGTGATCCTCCAAAAAGTTCAAAGGAGAAAGTGTGATGAAATCAATAAAACATTCAAAAGGCTTTCAAAAAGAACAAATAAGAATTAAGACAGCTAAAAGAAGAGTGTTAATCCCATAAAGGCTAAATGGCAAATAAAATTTAAAAGGCAATAGCATCCAGGATGAATAGACAGCAACACACAGTATCACAATCACCTTGGATGCCTAAATATAACAGGAACACATAAGACTTGCATTAACTACTTTCTCAATTTCCATTACACTTTAATTAACTGAATCTGAAAACAATAAAAAAAAATCCCTATTAGCTAATCTAGGCCCAGAGTAATACAAAGTTTCGGTGAGTGCACAGCGCAAAATGAGAAAGAAAAAGCAAGAAACTTGGTCTAGTACATAATACAACGTAGCTAGTAGAAAAATTAGAAATGCCACAAATAAAACTAATAGTAAATTGAGGTTGCTACACAATTTTCTTAATGGAACAATTTACATTCTTCATAAATGAATTGCCTTCCCTTGAGGAATGTGACACAAAAAGAAAAATATTCATTAGACACAACTTTCTTTATCTTAGCTTTTCCTCATATACAAGAAATAATTCATAAGACAATGCAATATTGATGAGTTGAATTTATATAGATATTAATGTGGAATTTTTATCTTGATATTATTGATATTGGGATGAATTTTATGAGATTCTACATGATTTTCATTCTTTGTGAAGAAAAAGACTTGATTGCATAATAATAGGAGTTTTTGGGGTTAATTAAACATCTTTTGAAAGTTGAGGGACTCAATTGCAAGAAGCAAGGTGCTTCTTTAAGACCTAAATGAATGAATCTTGAGTTTTGGGATCTAAGTTCTCATCATACAAAATCTGGAGGACCAGATATGCTATTTTACCATTGAAAAAATTACAAAAGGACCAAAAACTCAACACAGGTGTAGTGTCGATACATAATCTGGGTGTCGACGCCACGGGTTAAGCACTTAGAATTCAATCATGTTTCTTGTTTTGTGTCGACATGTAATTCGGGATGTCAGCACTATGCATTCAGTGTCCGAAATTCAAGTTTCCTATTTTGTTCAAAGTCCTACTTCTATTCCAATTAAAATTTCTAAAATCCTATAAATACCCATCCAAATTCAAAATTGAGAAAACTGGTGGAGGCTGGTGGTAGCCCTCTTTTGGGCATTCTTGGAGATCAAGATAGAAGATCCATCAACAATAGAAGATCAAGGATTTTAATTACCTCAAATTAGGTTTTGTTTTTTTCCTTAGATATTCTTATGCTCATAACTGTGATTTTAGATTTTATTATTTTTATTATGATCTAATTTATTTTATTAAGGCTATGATGTAGCCTAATCAATTCAATATAAATTTTGTGGTTTTATACTTTCAATTAAAGTTATTCGCATGAGGAGTATATATCATTGAACTTAATGCATTAAAAACCTGATCACATTTCAATTGATTTAGTGATTTATGCATGAACTTGAGAAAGAATTGGGTAAATTAGATCAATAATAATATAAACCGTGTGCTAGACTATGAGACCAAAAGGAAATTAGTTCACATGTGGTAGTGGAGGAAGAGAAGAAAGTTAGGAGCTCCCTTTCTTAAACTAGAGGTTTCCATAGAATTTAATACTCATTAATTTGTTTAAAATTACATGGAGATATGATTAATTTAACAAACAAGTGAAGGATTAACTTAACTTGAGAAAACTAGTTAATTAATTTAAGGAAATTCACTATCACCTGCAATAACACTCAACAATTTGATAATCCAAAATTTATATTAATTGATTATATCGAAGTCAATGCCTTAGTACCTCATATATTGGTTAATTTTATTTTACTTGTTATTTTTTTTATTATTTTTTTAATTAAACCTTTTCGATTGTTCAAATAAATTTAGATTAATTATTTTGATATTTAGTTAAACACAATCCTCGTAGATTCGACACTTTTCTCGTCATTATATTACTTGGAGAGACTAGTACACTTGTTATGGTGATTTTAGTGCATCAAATATTCATGTTTCAATTTAAGAATAACACTCAGTCTTTGACTGCAAAATAAGTACCTGAATATTAGAGCCATCAAAACAAGTAATTACTTCAGCCATGACAACTGAAATATCCATTGATGAGTTCATAGAAAGAACTACAAATTTAACTTCAATTCATCTCGACAGAATACAATCAAATAGAATGATCTCTACTTTGTGGTATGACCTGCACTAACTAGCCATGAATACAGTGTAAACATCTCAGAATTTAAACAAAAGTTTACAAATGAGACCTGGAACTTACATATGTTAATGCTAACCTACATATGTTGTTTTTAAGAGACAGAAACATCTTATCTCAACCTTGGCATATGCAGCATAAAAATATCTAAAATTTTTCAATTTAAGTGGTAAAGGCAAAACACATTAATTTAATCCACACAGAAAATTATAGCTTTCCCCCCTAAGACAAAAGTTAATACCTCAACAAAACAAAAGGAAAACACCAAAAGAAAATCACCTGCCTATATATCAGATCACTAGTCAATGAATAAGACTTGAGTTGGCAATGACTAGAGGGTGGGCCTTCGAAGAGAAAAGGAGGCTGGGATCGTCCCTCACCCAGCCTTCTTAAGTAATAATCCTCCCTGAAATCACTCAGCTGTCATCCAAGATTTGTCATATGCGTCTTCGCTTCCACACCGATTGGAGAAATATGGTGAAAGGAGATGTCTGGGGGCCCAAAAATTAAAGAATTTTTACATTTTACTTTAGTACAATGCACCATTCAAAGACAACCAAAACAAAGGATGAGAGAAGAAAATACAAAGAGATTACATCAAAAGAAACAAATTACAATAGGAAAAATACATGAGCAACTACGTGCAGAGTAGATAGATGAAATCCAAAAGAAATCAACAAAAATTAATACATAACCATAATTCCCACACAAGTCAATACAACTATATATCAACAATGAACATGAAAAAGATGGAAACAAACTCAAGAAGCAACTGTTGCCAGATCTCCCCAAAGTAGGAAATCAATCACACCTGCTTACACCTACATAAAATAAAGCAAAAGTAGAAAAATTAAGTGTCACTATTATATAACATAATGGTTAGAACTTATATAGAACACAAATATTATAGAGAGTTGTAAAAACTTACTTAAGAGTGTTGGTTGGGTTTTTCTCTGCTTATGACTTCGGTTGCACCTTCCAACTAATTTCTATTGATATTTCTCCACTTTCTTCACTACCCACCATGGTTTTCTTGTAGTGAAGGCAATGTATCCCAGACTAAGTCCCAACACCAGTCCACACCCATAACCTGCCAATGCAAACTTCCACTCAAAGACTGCTATAAAGTCATTTTCTCCATCAAATTGTGATGAAGGTGGTCTTGGTTCTTCGCATTTCTTTGTCAATGGAAATCCACACAACCCAGAGTTCCCAACGTAGGAATCATTTGAGAAAGTATTGAACTGCTTCCCTTCAAGTATATGGCCGACAAGTTCATCGTGTGAAAGATTCAAAACTGATAGGAACGTCAGCTTTGTCAATTGCTCTGGAATCCTACCTTCAAGCTTGTTTGATGAGAGATCTAATGACTCGAGTTCTGCTAATTTTCCCAATGATGACAGGATTTGACCATTGAGACTATTATGAGATAAGTTTAGTGATAAAAGTGAATTGAGTTCTCCTAGCTCGTCAGGAATAGGTCCATGAAATTGATTGCTCGAGAAATCTATAGTTGTGAAAACTTTCAAGATCCTTGTAAGCTCCACTAGTAACCCTTTCATTACTACCTTCACAGAATCCTTATAACTATCAGTAAAAACTGTGCAACTTCCACTACCACTGAAACATTCCATATTGTCATCAATGTATTCCAATTTGACCTTATCAGTTGGAGCTACATCTCTCATACCTTCCAAAATTTTGAAATAGTTACTCGGTAGGAGACCCATAAAATCATTTTGTGCGACATCAATGATTCTCAACTGAGGGAAGTAAAATGCAGACATAGAATTGTTGATGGCACCATGAAATCAATTAGATCGAAGGATGAGAACTTTTAGCGATGGAAGAACACCTAACCAATGTGGAAATGTATCATTCAAGTTGTTGTTCCCCACATCTAGAATTTCCAACATACTACAATTAACCAAAGACCGTGGCAGTATCCCCTCCAACTGGTTGCCATTTAGGTTGAGAGTTAACAAGAAACAGTTGTTGACAAATAAATTTGGAATCCTACCATGGAACTTATTCATCTGCAGATCCAAGATGTTGAGATCACTCAAGCTTCCAAGACATTCAAGAATTTTTCCTCCCAACCTATTATTAGCTAAGACTAGAACTTTAAGAGAAGTATTACAATAAGAAGAAGGGATTTCACCAGTCAAATTATTCCTTGAAATGAAGAATAGCATAGATGCCCAAGTTGTTGATAGAAAGGGAAGTGATCCTTGTAGTAAGTTGGATTTGAGGTCAACAATTCTAAGATTTCCAAAACCAAATAAATCTATACCAGTCAAGAAGTTGTAAGAAAGGTTTAATGTTTGTAATGACATCCTTTCTATCTCCCATTTGTGAATTTGACCAGAAATCTTTTTCTTGGAAATATCCAATGCGTTCAATCTCTTTGCCTTCCTTAAGAAACTTGGGAACTTGTGTACGTTACAAGAAGAGAATTTTAAAGACCAAAGATTCGGAAAGGAATAGTTGACAGCAATGCCATTATTGCTCAAAGACAACAAACAATTATTGGAAAGATCAAGATCCTCAAGGTCTACAAGCTTTGAAAGCATGTCGAGTGTGATGGTGCCAGTTAAGTTATTTGAAGAAAGGTCGACTCTAGTAAGATGCACAAGATCAAAGAAGGAGCTAGGAATTGAACCACTTATCTCATTATTGGAAAAATAGACTTCTTGTAAAAAGAGACTAGGCTTCTCAACATGATCAATAGGTCTGGTAAGGTAGTTGTTTTGGAGGTCTAAATGGAATAAAGAAGGCAGAGAAAACAACCAAGATGGCACACGACCTAACGACCTAATAGCTTATTTGATGATAGTGACAAAAAAGTAAGATTGGTGAGGTTGAAGATTGATGCAGGAATTTCACCACTAAAATTGTTTGCATCCAAGCTCAAATAAGTTAGCTTGTGCATTTTTCCAAAAACATCTAGTATATGCCCTTGCAAATGGTTGGAAGAAATATATAGTTGAGTTATCCCTGTAAGATTTACAAGAGATCTAGGAATTAATCCATTAAATTGGCAGCTATTAAGACTCAATTCCTTAAGGAGTTTAAGATTTCTAATTGAATGAGGCAACTCTCCTGAGAAGGATGTGCTTGCAAGATCTAAATACTCGAGAGGACTACTCTAGTTTAACTTAGGCAAATTACCTCCTAAATGAGAGTTGTAGCTTAAATCAAGAAGCTGGAGAGATGGAAGCTAAAAAACTTGGTTTGGAAGGTTTCCTTGCAAATTACAATCGTGAAGGCTCAAATATTCTAAGGAGGAAGTCAAGTTTAGCAAGGAAGAAGGCAAAACCAGAGACATATTCACAGAATCAAGGATAAGAAACCTTAATTCTTTTAAGTTATGCACAAGCATTTGAAACTTTATGTTGTCAAGAAGCAAAGGATCCACCAATTTCCAAATAAAATTAAGAGAAAGATCGAGTGAAACCAATTTCGATAGCAAGGAGATCTCATCAAGTAGGGGAGAGCCATCCATGAATCCTGAATCTGCAAGGTTAAAGATTTGTCAAATTAGAAGAAGTGGAACCAGTTTTAAAAGCATGGAGATTTTAAACAAAAGAAAAAAAAATGAAATCTCGCACCTGAAAGATTAAGATATGTCAAACTCTTCCAACGGTTGAACCCGAATGAGATGTTAGGATATTGAAAATAATTGCGAGAAAGGTTGAGACTCTACAATTTCTCAAGGCAGAAGAGACTACTATTTGTAGTTAGATTGGCAATAAGAAAATTCGAGCTAAGATCAAGGCCAATCACGTGACCTTTCACCTTGTCGCATGTGATGCCCTCCCACAACCAACAGTCTTCACTCTTGTCCCAAGTTTGTATTATAGGATGTATCATTTGACAATCACCCAAGAGACGACACACTGTCAGCAATTTAGTAGTGCTTTTGAAATCAAGCAATGCAGAATGCTCTTCAGGACGGCACAAATGTGGTGATGAATCGGAAGAAGATTGAAAAGGTGAGGAGCTTTGGACTCAAAACTGTAACAACATGAAGGAAAGGCAGAGAAGTTGGGAAAACCTTATTAAACTTGCCATTTTCTTAAAGATGAACACAAGTCAGGAAACAAAGGAGTGATGGATCATTCAAAATTGTAGGGCTAGACACAAGAATTTATGGTCTTCCCAAAAGTGAAAGTCCTTCAACTTTTTTTTGGTTAAATCTTTAATTTGATCCCTCAACTTTCATTTTTGAACCAAATTTACCCTCAAACTTCAAAAAATACTAAAACAATCCCTGAACTTCAATTTTTTGGACTAATTTCGTCCTTCCGTCAACAAAAGTGCCATATGGCATGTTAAGCTCCTAAAAAATAATATACTTTTAATGACATGTAAAAAAATGTGTCTTTTTTAATTACGTGGCATTTGTTTCCCTTCCACTTCAAATTATTATAATTTTACAATTCCATTTAATCATTTTAATTAGTTTGTATATTAAAAATCTAAAACTACTTAAATGCCTCCTTCTTCATTCTCCAATCCCTCTTTCTCTTTGCAGTTGCATTTTCCTCCTGCAACCCTTTTTCTTCTCTTAGATCTAATCATCCCTCACCACTTCGATCCCTATCTCCAATTTGTATAAATATGCTTAACCTAGAAACCAAAAAAATCTAATTTCAATCTCAGCTGACCTATATCAGAAAGAAAATCTGAGCTTCTACATGTCATTTCTCCTTTTTCCTTCTCTTTTCCCTTTGGGTCTGCTGGTTCTTTCGAACCCAGTAGATTTGGAACCCATCAGACACTGGGTTCCACTACTGGGTTTGAACTCAGTGGCCACTGGTTTCTATGGAACTCAGTGGCCGTTGGGTTCGAACCTAACACTCCTGTGTTCTAGCAACTGAGTTTAAACCCAGCGGCACGTGGGTTCCAACCGTTAGATTCGAACGCCTGGGTTCCCTGGAACTCAACTACTGCTGGGTTCCAACCCAACAAATTTTTTTGTTTTGTGCAACAAATCAAAAAGATTTTTAATTTTTTTGTGGATTTTGTTATTTGGTGATAATGATGAATAATTGATTGATGAAAACAATAAAAATCCCCTATGACATAATGAGTGAGTAATTTTTCATGTCATTAAAGGTTTAAAACAAAAAAAAAAAAAAAAAGCTTTTGTGGCAACTTAATGTGCCATCTGGAACATTTGTCAACAGAACGATGAAATTGGTCCCAAAAATTGAAGTTTAGGGATTGTTTTAGTACTTTTTGAAGTTTGAGGGTAAATTTAGTTTAAAAATGAAAGTTTAGGGACCAAATTAGGTATTTAACCTTTTTCTTGACCTTTTTCTTGACTTACATGTAAATTTCTCTAATAGGTCAAATTTTTTTCTTTATCTTTTTATAAAAAAATAGCGTTCACACAATTTAACTTTCTTTTATATAGTTTAATAAAACTGCACTAGTAGTCACACCCGCAGCTTCGGCTGCTTTGGTCAGGTGCACTTAAACTCATGATTTTGACCAAAGTTCAAAATTGCAGTGTGCAGCTCCCTTTACTTCCCCCTCAGATTCCCCCCTGTTCAAAAAAAAAAAAAAAACTGCACTAGTAGTCATTAGCCATTTGGTACATATATTTAATATTTTAATAATAATTAAATTTTACGTTAAAATACTATTGTACTATAATTTTTCATTTTTATTTTTAAATTGTTCCTATTAAAAAAATTATTTTTGATTGTACACATAATTTTAAACTTTTTTTTATTGTTAGTACACATAATTATGGGTCTTAAATGAAAAAAAAATATCAATTATTTAAATAATACATAAAATTATATTAAAAATATAAAAAGAATTTTAAATTATTTTTTATAACTTTTATCAATAAATACTTGATTGAGTAAATATTTATTAATTTGAAAATTTTAACTTAAAATTAAAGTGAAA
>BPVZ01000042.1:512211-529191 GCA_020521535.1 Rubroshorea leprosula
AAAAAAAAAAAAAAAAAAAAAAAAACAACCTCCTCACTTATATGGTCAAGATTCGAACGTACATTCACTCTTCTTACCCCTCTTCTCCAACGGGATTTTTTAACCAATCAACTTATTTCATTAAAAGAAAAAAAAATTAGTACCTTAACTTAAATAATAATTTCCCAGAATTGGTAGAGTTTTAATGAATTTTTCTTTTTAAGAGGAAATTTTAACAGTGTAAATAGGAGTTCAGCTTGGTAAATGAGTTTTTCTCTCACCTTTTTTTAAACTAAGATTTTATTGTTTGTAAGTGATAAATATCTATACTTTTATTTTTTACAAAATATCTACACTTCATTACCAACTCCACTAGTGTATGATTTGTTTTTTAACTTAACCAAAATACATAAATTTAGATCATGTACATAGGAAAAACATCGTGAGAGAAAAAAAAAATTATAATTTTTTTATGTAACTTTATATGTTATTTAATAATTGATTATTTCATTCAATTGAAATTTATAATATTATATATATTTATTCATTAAATAAAAAGTAAAATTATATAGAAAAATTATAAAAAAAATTCTGCCTATATATCATTATCAATGTACATACAAGCCGTAAATTACCTATGATTTAATGCTTGGTCCTCAGCTTGTTGAACTGTTCTCATTTTGGTTCCTGAAGTTTCCTGATCCTTATAACTTATTTTTTGAAGCCAATTTTGTCTTTTCATTGTACAATTTTCAATCCAAAAATAGGTCATTTTTATCTAGAAAAATTATGTGAAAAAACAAAGAGGACAATTAAATGTAGTGGAAAAATTTTGGGTCCACATGTATATATTTGATAATTTTTTTAAGAGTAATGATGCGGGAGCCGAAAGTGAGAGGCGAATTTGGGGGACGACAGGCGATGGGAGGGGTTAAATTAGTAATTGCACCACATGCATAACCCCTCCCATCACCTGTCGTCCCCCAAATTCGCCTCTCACTTTCGGCTCCCGCATCATTACTCTTTTTTTAAATTAAGATAATTATTAGTAAGTATAATGCATCCAACATCTACAAAATATTAGGAAAGTCAATTTAAAAAAGTTTTATATCATAAACCAAAAGGGCTGATGAACACCGTTTCCTTTCTTGTGCCTCGTGGGTAATTGCCTAAAGATACACTACACATTGTTCTAAATCTGGAGATTGGTGGATGAATTAATCTGCACTTTTCTCGTGATTAATTCATGGCAAATTTAGTAAATAATTAACATGGGACTGATTTCTAATTGAAATTCAATCGATAGATTAAGATCAGAGAAATATTAATCTCCATTGAGTAAGCCATTCACAGTAAATTAGGGGATTTGTAGGGAACTATACCTCCCTACAAATGCCAATATGGCAGAGTCTATCGAAATTTGTTTACTTTCAAAATTTTTTATGTTTATTTTCATTCTATTCAGTTTTAGTAATAAAACTTAAATCAAGCGGCCAAAATACCCCTTCCTTATCTTTCTTCTTCCTTTTCCCTCTCACTCATGCACCACATCATCCTTCTTTGTTTCTCTTCCCTCTCTTCCACATCCATCTCTCTCGGTTTGTTAGAGTATATGAAAATGTGAGTGGAGTTGAGTTAATGATGTGCAAAAATCCCACATCATTGAAAAATAAGGTACTAGAGTGCAATATATATTTGGGAGGCTCATGAACCTGATATGCATATCTTTTGAGTTTAATATGATGTCTTCTCATATGTATTAGTGCTCTCATGCTTCTTATTCAACTTGTTAGACTCTCCCAACAAGTGTTATCAGAGTCTAGTGAGATCAAGTGTTCAAAGATGGGTTTGGCAAAATTATGAGTGTGGAGAAGTCCATGACACTATAAAGATGGGCAAGACTTGGTGGATAGGCAAGATCGAAAGTTATTCCCTTAACAAACAAGGTCTAAAATCTGAAATACTAACACTCTTGGAAGAGAGACTCACATGTTCATGGGAGAGAATAGGTCGAGTGATGTGCTATGATCCCACATCAATAGGGGTTGGCAAACAAGTGGATTGGGTCAAAATGGGTCATAGGTCAAACGAGTTAGGCCAAAAACGAGTCATGAGTCAAAGAAGGCTAACCCTCACCCACCTATCACGGGTCACAAGCCAACCCCTTACCTGAATATAGTCAAATTTTCTTTTCTTTTTTCTCTATAATTATCTATAATAAGTAGTCTATTTAGGTGATATGTCAATATAAACCATTAACATTTTATCTATTTTACACTTCATAAAAGATTATTTACACTGTAATAAAGATGATTTCAATTAGTTATCCAATGAGGTACACATATAAAAGGGCAAACAATTAGCCATCATTACTTTTATTAAAAAACAAAAGAAAAAAAGGCATCATTACACAAAAAAGCAGGTTATTGAGCAAAGCATTCAACAAATTTTTCCACTAGTCAATTAGTAGGCTTTAAAATTTAAATTGTAGAGCTTAGAAATATACGTCTCGAACAACAATGTCCATGGCAATTGTAGTTTTTGAGTCTAAAAAGAGCTGTTGCCTAGAAGAATAAAGTCCTAATTGCTGCAAAAATTTCAGGCTTGAGATCCCAAAAGAAAAGGAAATATGGATTGTATGTCATATTAGCTGAGTTATTTACACCATTTCAAACACATTACAACCCAATCAAGATTTAAAATAGAAAAAGTTGAATTGAGGAAGTAAAGAGAAGAGGCTGAAAAAGATTGAAAAGAAAAGTATAAACAATTAAACTCACCCAAAGAGATAATATAAGAAAGGCAGAGAGGACAGAACTGTTGAAGAGTTGATTTGGGCACGTCGGACTTGGAGCAAAAAGAGAAGGAATGAGAGGCTGGAATGATGGTTCAATGGACCAATGGTGGGATAGATCTTGTAAGATCGGAGACAATTAGAGGAGGGAAAGATTGCGGGCTTGTGGTTGTGGCTGACTGGTAACTAAAGTGAGTTACAGCGGTAGACAAAATTAAAGAATGGAGTCTGGAAGAGGAAGAGTGAAGAATAGGAAATAAAGAAAATAATACAACAATATAATAAAACTTTTAAAATTAAACAAATGGGCCAACGATTGGCCCGTTAACCCTTCAAGTTAGCCCGTTATTGTCCACTGATCTGTTGGGTTTTATTAACAGGTCACAGGTCAAGAATGTATAATCCTAACTCATTTTAAATGGACAAGCAATAGGCAACTTAATTAATAGGTTGGGTCAAAAATTACCAAGTCTACACATCGGTGAGAAACAAGATGTTAGACTGCAATATTATGTGGGAGGCCCATAAACCTACTAGGCATGACGTTTGACTTCAATATGGCATCTCTTCATATGTATCTGTATACTCGCATTTCCCAGCCCGCCTGTTAGACTCTCCGAATACATTCTCCCCCCTCACTAGCTAAACACTATGCTACTAATCACCAAACATCCTTTTTTTGTTTTTGAAAGGCAAAAAACATATTTATTTGTTTATGGAATATAAGGAGTACTCCTGCGTTTTACTTGCAATACCAATATTTCTGTGAAAATTGGTTACTCGTTCAGCATTTCAACCATAAATCCTATATCACAACTTGTTTCCCCTGCTGATGCAATTTCTTACACAAGCAACAGGATTTGCAAATCCAATCTGAAAGGAGAAGTCCTCAAAACCTGCTATATATACTCCTTATCCACCAATGGGAAAATTCCTATTTAGTGTTTTGGTAGGAGATTCCCTCATCATAAATTTAACTTTACATCTCACACAAGTGGACAAGCTACTTCTAAATCAATCATAAGTGCATCAAGGTAGTTTTTAAAAGTCTATAATACCCTTCAAGCCAATTTGCTTAGAATTATAATCAATTATACACAAAATCTGATAAACTCTATTTTAACTTAGTTACAATCAAACTTAAATACTTCGACAATTTTATATTTTTTTGGCATACATTATGGAAGGGATTTGCATGATAGTAAGGTAAAGAGACCTTTTTTTTTTAATGTTTGTTTGTGTGATAAATACAAGCATGAACTGGATCTGCTTTCATTGATTTCAATTCATTAGAAAAGCTTGATTTTATTACAATTTTGATAAGTTAACAAGATTTTAGAGAAAAAGATTTGTGTTTTTTTTACTAAACACCTCAATATCTAGAAGTCAAATTAGGTTTCAATTAATTTGGAGTTGAACTAACTTATACTTAATAAGGAAAAGCTCTTCTAATGTCTGTCTATCTCTCTATTCATAAAATTCAAATTCGAGATTTTACTTAAAAAGAATTATATTAGACAATAAAGAAGTAGTCCATTTATTTTTCTGTTTTTCTTAATTTGATTAGATTAACAATTTCTATTTCTCCTTTCATGCCTTGCCTGCAAAGTGATGGATGCACCAAAATCAGTTTTTTGCTCCCATAACTAATTTTTGCAAATCCAACTGTGTTTTATTTGAAGGGCCACAAAAAAAAAAAAACCCAAGTTTAATTGTTAGTTGGATCTACGCGATGGGATCTTTTTTTAACATGCTATTATTCTTGGAAATTATGGTTGATTTGCATATAAGAATGGACAAGGGTTTCCGAGGAGTAATTGATGAACAAGGACAAAAAGAGGCCGTATGTGTTTGTTTAGATCACAATGTTTCACTACCAGAAAAATAGTTTTTTGTGATGGAAATTTGTGATGAATTTTGAAATTATCACTATAACTTATTATAATTATAACAGATCTAAAAAATTAGTCACAGATGCATACATATTTAATGATAAAGAAAAAAAATTCATCATAAAAAATATATTTCGCCACCAAAAAATGTTCATAGAGATAAAATAAGTTTTTATCGATAAAAATCATCATTATAATCATTACAATTATGACAGAATTTTAATATTGATTACATATATCTTACACATTTAATGATAACCAAATAATTTATCATTAAAAATATATTTCGTCACTAAAAATTGTTAGTTTTCTTTACATCACACATCGATAAAAAACGCATAATAAAATAAGGTTTTGCATTATAAATATATCCCATATCGGTGAAAAATATTTAAGAAAATAAATTTTTGCACTATAAAACATGTGAAACTCAATAAAACTTGAGATTAGTTTGGGTCTGATTAATTTTAATTGGACTTGATTAATTTTAATCAAAATTTATTAGTATTGAAATAATAATCTTTTTTATTAAACTTTTGTAATAAATTTATATATTATTTTTTTTGTGACAAAATTTTTGTTACAATATTATGTTGTAATTATATAAATATCTTTTTTATTTAATATCAATTTTAATAATTAATGACTAAATTTTTCATCACAATTGCATTTGTGACTATTTTTTTGTCACTCAATTGTAACATTTATGATGAAAATTATTGTAACAAAAATATTTTTTTGTTACGAATAAAATTATTATATATAATTTGTTAACAATATTAATTTTTTCTATCACTAGAAGATTATTTTATGTGACAAGTGCTTAATTTGTCACTAAAAGCATTAGTGACAAGGGTGACAAGGGTTTTATTAACAGTTTAAATTTTATCACTAATAATAATTTGTGACGAAAAATAAAAATTTAATTATCAATAATTTAGTCACTAAATATGAATTTTCTTATAGTGTTTTTTTCTCAACCAATATAAAAGACATTTGGTAAATCAATTATCGTAAACAAGTAAATTTTAGATGCACTTATGATAAACTTGAAAGGAGTATTTTCACTTATATTAGATATAAACTTGAACTTCCACTGAATGGATGAAGTGAGAAATTCTCATCAAAACACTAAATAAAGAATTTTTCCTTCACTAATACACTAATTACCAGCATACTAAAATACTAAATTAAAGATTTTAAATTCAAATTTTCATTTGAAGCACCGACAATCTCTGGTCTTAGAAGCTTCATCATTCAGTTTAGACACGCCTGCGCAGCAAGGACAGCTTGGGAATGGCGAACCACAGGTCAAGAAAGGCTAGCATTGCAAGGCATCAATGTGGTTATGGCGTCTGAACATGATATGGCATGCCCACAGCAGCTACCCACCATGGCCAAAATGATTCCTAGCCCAAGAATCCATAAAAAGCGACCTACGACCCATCATTTTCCTCTCCATTTTTGTTCTCTCAAACTATTGCTACATGCCAGAAATTATAATGATTTGACTACCTCTTAATGAGATGGTACCTTTAAGTGAAATATATAATGTTAATGATGTAAGCGTGCCCCTTTAAATAAAAATGAACTTTTATAATCTCTATTTTTAAAATACAAGCTAAAAATATTTTTTTGTTATTAATAAAAAAAATGATAAGTTTTATTATAAATAGATATAAAAAAACATAAAAATTATATTAATTTTAATATTATTACTAAATAAATGAATTTAATTAAATAATTAATAAATTAAAAATTAACAATGAGGTTGATTTCTTTGATAACCTCTCTAGAGATATACTTCCATAATTGCTAATGATTGATTCATGGCAAATTTAGTAACTTAATAACATGGGCTAATTTCTAATTGAAATTCAATCCATAGATTAAGATAAGATGAATATCAATTGGAAAATGATTAATGGTTACTATATATTAAGGTTAAATTTAATAAATGATCTATTAACTATAAGGCTTATATCAATTTAATTTAAAAACAATTTTTCCGCCCAAAGTGATTAATAAACCATCAATTCCATATCAAAACGGTCTATTTGACTACCATCCATTAACTAGACCAATAGATGTCCAAGTTAGTTGCTAACATGGCACCACCTAATTCGTCGCATACATTACAAATGGCCAGAAAAAGTTTATTTAATATATGAACCTTTTAACCATTTCTAATGTGAACCCTTTGTTGGCCGAATTTCTAATAGAACTCTTAGATTAATATTTTTAATAATTATATTCTTCCAAAACAAATTTAATTAAATGAGCATCCAATACATAATTTATCAAAATAATAAATGCTTTGTCAATCCAATCAAGAGATTTGATAAAAATAAGAAAAAATCTTTTTAAAATTTTCTAATTGAGGGTATGAACTTTTTTTTTGTAACTAATCAAGGTTGTAACCTTTCAAAAATTTCTAATCAAGGGTATAATCTTTGTAATTTTGCTAACAAAGAATTAAGTGGATGTGCATGCTGATTTAGTCACCATCATTTAATAAAAATAAAGGCAAACCAAGGATTAAGCAAAATCTGTTAGCCACGTCAGCATGCACATTCGCTTAATTCTTTGTTAGTAAAATTGCAAGAGTCATATCCTTGATTAAAAACTTTTGAAGGGTGGTTACTTTAATTAGTTACGAAACGAGATCATACCCTTAATTAGAAAATTATAGAAAGGTTATATCCTTACTTTTATTAAATCTCAATTAATTAAGCTTTTTTTCTAGTATTTTCTCCTTAATTGTTATATATATATATAAAAAAAAAGTTGGCTCAAATTTTATTAACCACCAACTTAAAATTGTATTATGTTATTTGTATTTAAAATAAAATTAACTTCTGTATTTTTTATACAAGTTAATGAAGAAAATGTGCAATTTAACAATGAAATTAATTTTTTAGGAAATAATAAAATTTAAATTATAATTTTGATTAATGTAAATTAAGATTAGAATAATCTTGATTAATGTAAATTGATATTATATTCTTAATTAATTACTACATTTGACAAAAAATTTAATATTTATAGTATTTACATCTTTGAAATTTACAAAAAAAAAAAGAAGCTTTTTTCATATCGATTTATAAGAAAAAAGAAAATAAAATTATTTAAATATTGCACTATTATTAAATTTAGCCTTTTACTATTAAATCATTCTAAAATTTAACCTTAAAAAGTGATCTAACTATCGTTATTTAATCTTTAATTTATTTTTTATTGAACATTGAGATTTTAGCCAAAAAGGGGAAATCTTTATAACAATGTCGCTATAGTGAGTAGAAAGTAGAAACTGCCAAATGCCACTAGTGAATAGAACAAGGGAAAGGAGGGAGGCATGTTTGGTTTGAGAATACACCATTTCTCTATTTAGTTAAAAAGAAATTAAAATAAAAAAATTATTTAATTTTTAATTTTCTACTTTCTAAATAAGGAAAGGGTTCTTTCCATTTCCTCAAACAACACATTTCCTTATTATTGATAGAGAAGAAAATGGTTTTAGTTTGTTACCTTAAAAAGAAAAAAGAGGAAAATCTTTTTTAAAAAAATGTTTATTATTTAAAAATTGACTTTAATTTTATTAATTTTTTAATTAAAATGTTCTGCACGACATTAATATTGAAAATAAAATTTACTTTTTTAGTTTTCTATACAAATTATAATAATGAGTGTAATTATCATAACACATTTTATCTTAAATAAAGATAATTTTCTTTCATTCTTTAACACATTTTATATTATGTAATTCAAATTTAAAATTTTTTATTTCTATTAAAAAAATTACTACTAAATTACACATTAACATCATAAGTTTTGAATTATGTAATTATCATAATTTGACAATCAAACCCTAAACCCCAAATATGTCCCATAAATAAGGAAGAGACAAATTCACTCCTAAAAAGGTGAAAACAAATTATATTTTTAAATTGTTAATTAAGATAAATAATTTATTATTTAATTATTAATATTATCATACATCAAAAATTAATTTACCATTTAAGTTTATTTTTAACTTAACATATAATGATATCAACAATTAAATAATAAATAATTTATTTCCATTAATGAGTTAAAAGAATAATTTATTTATTTTTAAAGAGTCGATCTGTCCTGTCCCTCACCCTATTTGGGACAGCCTTGAGGGTTTGGCTTAATTTGACCAATTTTTAATGATATTCTTCCATTTCCAGATATATACTACTATAATTGGTCAAAAGGTGTTTTCACCCGTGAACTCATCAATTGTGCATGATTCCCCCCTTGAACCATCAATTTTTTTTTTTCTGTTTTTACGTTTTTGTTTTTTATTTTTTCGGAAAATCCACAATTCAACTACTAGACCCTGTAAAATTGACCCTTTAATGTAAGAGTTTTGAATAATTTTTTTATATTATTTTTTTATATAATTTGACATATTATTCAAATAATTAATTTTTTTTATTTATATAAGACCTATAATATTAAATATATCTATTTATTTAATAATATATAAAAATTATATCAAAAAATAACATAAAAATATTATCCTTATAATTTCACCCTTTCCGTGACATTATGTCAATTTTCCATCCAAATACAAGTCATAGACCTAGTGCCACGTGACCCCAAATGTTTACATGGACTTGAAATTGCTTAGTTGGGCTTAAAATAGATAAAAAAAAAAAATTAAATGATAATTTTTTATATAATTTTTTTACTATAATTATATATATTATTTAATAATTAATTTTTTTACTTTTCCTCAAAAAAAATAATTTTTTTACTTTACCTCAAAAAAAAATAATCTTTTTACTTTATTAAAATTCATAAATTTTATATGTAAAGTTGAACTTTATTTATTTTTATCAAATTCTAAATAAGTTTTTTTAAAAAACTTAATATAATAGAATGTGACATTGTCACAGTAAAGATATTGACAGTGTTATTAATTAGATTTGCAATAACATTTGATTAATGGTATGATCGTAAAATCCTTTAAATAAAAGTGAATTATCTCAAATTATATTATTGAATTCTCTTAAATTATATTATTAAAAAGTTAATACTTTAACTCTTTTTTTTTATGTTAGATGCAAAACGAGAAACAATCCATTCTCATTTCTTATCATACTCTATCAGTATGTCATACGATTTGAATTCATTATTTTTTACTTTTAAAATAAAAAAATTATTACTAAATTATTTAGATAGTTAGTAATACTCTTAACTTTTTAAGTAAAGAATTAATAATTTTAAAATTTATAAATTAAAAGGCTAAATAAAAAGTGAAGCTTTGATCTCATTAAAGACGCTAAAATAATTTCTTAAAAAAAATTATAACATTTTAATTATTAGTACGGTTGGGCAATAATCACAAAGACATAATAAGGTGAAATCCAACGGTGTTAATCCAATTGCGATTTATAGGTCGCGCATTTCTCGATCCACAGAACTGTTGACTTTCTCCAAGAATCGAAAATGGAGAAGACGAAGATAGGAAGAAGATTCCAAGGGAAAGTTGCGATCGTTACGGCATCCACTCAAGGCATCGGCTTCGCCATCGCAGAGCGTCTCGGCTTGGAAGGAGCCTCCGTCGTGATTTCTTCTCGCAAGCAGGTTTCAATTTCATTCTCTTTTGTTTCCTTTTTTTTATTATTGTTTTTGAATGTATCAATTCAAGCTTCAATTTTTGTGGGTTTTGCTGAAATTTGCATGCTTGTGGTGATATAGCTTGAAGAAATGGAAGGAAAAACTGTGAAATTTGTATCTCAATGATCCTGGGTTTTCTTATAAGATGAAGATTTGATTCCATATTTCATATTTGTGACTCTTCAAGTGACAATTAAGTGGTTTTTTTTTTTTTTAGATGAAATTTATTGGGTTTTTAGATTTCCTTGTGTTCGAATTTGCCGTGGTTGCTGAGCATGAAATTTGATTATAAATTTACTTGATTTATGTTGTTTTGATTTTAGATTAACAAAAATTGTACATGGTTTTTGTAAGGGTGGTGAATGAATGTTTACATTTTGGTGAATTTGTTGTAGAGAAATGTTGATGAGGCAGTTGAAAAGCTCAAAGTTAAAGGAATTGAAGCATTGGGAGTGGTTTGTCATGTGTCAAATGCACAACAAAGGATGAATCTCATAAGCAAGACGGTTGAGGTTATACTACGCAAAATTTAAACAGATTTTTTCTTACTATGTCTCTTTCAATTTTTACATCCTCTGACTTATTGGTTTGCATTTCTTTTGAAAGAAATATAGATGCATCATCAGTTACTTGATTTAAGAATTTGCTTATTTGGTTTCAGAAATATGGAAAAATAGATGTAGTTGTGTCGAATGCTGCTGCCAATCCATCTGTGGATACCATTTTGCAAACTAAAGATTCTGTTCTTGACAAGCTGTGGGAAATTAATGTCAAAGCATCCATCCTTCTTTTACAGGTAACTTCTTTTTTTATCCTGCTAATCCTTATATGGGTCGCTTTTGCAGAAGCTGCATCTGTTAAATATGTTCGAGTTTGGAGGGTCATAAACTAGTTTTAATTTTGGCAGGATGCAGTGCCTTATTTACAGAAGGGTTCTTCAGTTGTTTTTATTTCGTCAATTGCTGGCTATCAACCACAGGCTTCCATGGCTATGTATGGGGTGACAAAGACAGCCCTTCTAGGACTTACTAAGGTTGGTATTCGATGCTTTGTGCTTTTAGCAATTGTTTCTGTATTGAAGACTCAACAATTTCAAACCCTTTTTAGGCACTTGCAGCTGAAATGGCTCCTGATACTCGTGTAAATTGTGTTGCTCCTGGCTTCGTGCCTACCCGCTTTGCCGAATTTATTACAAAAAATGATGATGTTGTAAGTCTTATTTCTGGCATTCAGTTATGTCTCTACTTTGAGTAAGTGTTATCCTATGTTATGGATTGAATTTTACAGAAATTCCTTTTGCAGAGAAAGGCCATTGAGGAGAAGACCTTACTTAACAAACTTGGCACCGCGGAAGACATGGCTGCTGCTGCTGCTTTCTTGGCTTCTGATGACGCTTCTTATATAACAGGAGAAACCCTCGTAGTGGCAGGGGGTATCCCTTCTAGACTCTAGCTTCCTCTGTCATCATTCTTCCCCACATTCCATCTACAAGTTGTCTTTATAGTTCAATTGGCCTTTGTATTCGATGTTCTTGTGTATCACACAAGTGCACAATTCTATCCTCTTGAGCAACACAGCATTTTTAAGTGAAGATCAATAAAATTCAGCAGGGCATGGATTCCATATTCAAATCAAACCATCGTGTTAAAATCTCTGCAGGATCTGTAAAGGTTTTATCTCTTCCCTCTCCTTTCATCTTTAGGACCCGATCAGTTCACAGTTTCTGGGGAACAACAATTTTCCCCATAAAGTGCAAGCCCTAGGCTTCTGCCCAGCACATGTATTTGAGTGAAATTGTTAGCAATTGAAGAACACATTACACTAATTGGCAAAAACCCTCACCTTGCCCTTCAACTTTTCAGGTATAAGGGATTTTACCCTTCATTTTACAATTTATGAGCTTTTACCCTTTAATTTTTTAAGTTTAGGATAATAAGGTAATAATTAACATTGCATCGTCAGCACATGACTGTTAGTCCTCCGTTACCCATGCCATGTCAGCACCACCTAAGTGCCATATAAGTGCCACGTCCACATGGATGCCTATTTTACATGTTGGCATTGCTAGTTTGGAAGACAAAAACTCAAGTTTTGCCCTTCACCTTATCGACCTTTTAAGGGTTTCTGTCTCTCAACTTACAATGTATGGATTTTTGCCCTTTTAGTTTATTGATTTAAGTAAATGAGGCAAAATTTAAAGTTTAATAGTCACACGTAACACATTGACTTTAAAGCTAGCTACCACATGGGATCATTTTTACACACTGACAATACCAACTTGGACTTACTCATCCATTTTTACCATGGACCCAATCACTCACAATTTTTTTAACCAAAAAACAATGAGACATTGTGAGACCCATCATATTTAAATAAATTATATTATTTTAAAATAATTATTAAAAATTTTAATTAACTTTATTATTAAATAATAATTTATTTTTAAATTGATTAATTTCAATTAAATTAATTAATTATTGTTTTCTCCCCCTACTTCAGTCATCCTCACCTCTAGCTTCCATTTCCATCAATTTGTCTAATTCAAAGAGCAAGTTCAAAATAGAAAGTTTGGCAGATGATTGGGTAGAACGCTTAACGTGAAGAAGAATGGTAGTTTTATTTTTTTATTAAAAAAATTGAGAATGCATTGAAGCCACATTGAAAATAGATGTGGGTCCAAGTTGGCATTCCCAGTGAGTAGAAATGATTCCATGTGGCGTTGATGTGTTATTGTGTGAAGCTCTAAAGCCGACATGTTACATGTGACCACTGAACATTAAATTTTGCCTCATTTGCTCAAATCATATGAGTTTGAGGGCAAAAATCCATACATTGTAACTTAAGAGGCAAAAACCCTCAAAGTTGATAAGGTAAAAGGCAAAACATGAGTTTTTGTCTTCCAAGCCAATAGTGTCAATGTGTTACATGGGTGCTCATGTTGTGCTAACATGGTTTGGGTAACTAAGGACTAACGGTCACATACTGCACTTGATCATGTGACAGTAAATGCCTTAACCATCTTAAACTTGAAAGATTGGAGGGCAAAAACTCATAAATTGTACGATAAGGGGTAAAATCCCTCATGCCCAAAAAGTTGAAGGGCAAAGTAGGGCCTTTTGCCTACACTTAATTTGATCCAACCAGGTTGAGAAGTATGAGAGAAAATTTACATATTATTAGAAGCATATAAACATAAGCTGGTTCATCACTATACCTCATCCGCAACTTATGTACAGCAAATCAAACCAAACCTCTGTATCTTCCGAACACAAAATATCTAGCTTCTCGTGGCATGAAATCCTCCTTCAGTGATGAATCAACCAGTGCCAGCCATATACTGATTTGCAACTACATTGTCATCGATATATTATGATCTTCAGCATTCCTGTTGGACATTTTTCCAGGACATTTACTTACACTTAATAACCGGGAAAGAGAGAAAGCTTAACAGGAAGCTCTCGGCGTGACATATCCAACATTGTTCACCGTTATAGTATTTCTTGTGACATCCAGTTGCAAACAAAATAAAGACGGAATGGAAGATAACTACACAGGGACAACATCACCATCCTGACTATCATCACATGTCAAAATAAGACCTTCAACATATGTTGGGAGGAGGCAGCGACTCCACAGACAACCTGTAGAGATGGGCTCTGATGATGGGACAATCATCAGGACATTATCATGGCGTCGAACGATCCCCATTACACTTACAGTGCTTCCTTCCTTAATATAACTGTCACAAGTCACAACATGACTGCTTTAGTGAGCGCAAATGTGAGAGTTTATAGGATATCAACAGTCCTCTTGGAGAATTTAAGTTATGAATCCATGAGATATTTTAGAAACATGCAAATACACAGCTTATAGAACAAATTAATAAGAGATCAGAAACAGACACATAGTGACATACCCTTCTTTTAGACGCATTACACGGTCATCACTGGAAAGGCTGTGCTCAGCTAGCCAGCGTAGAAAGCTAGGAGATAAGTCTCGGTTTTCTTTTGTCACATTAACCACAGTAGCTGGTCTGACAAATGGAGCAACCTTAGCCCCATACCCCGCTTTAACTAATGCTCTTAAACCAGATTGGAAATCTGATATGTAAAAATCAGCAACATATTTCTGTTCATGCCAGGCAAAAAGTTAACCTCAGACATTTTTTTGACATATTACTACATAGACATTGTTATAACAGAAATGCCAAATTCTAATATTGTTTCTAAACCAAAATTGGAAAGTTGATGGTAAACAACCATCCACCATTCTTAAAAGCATTACTGTCTTCACAGTTAGGAGACATCCAGGACATCCAGGACTAACAATTTGGACATCCCAGATTAAATCATTGAGACAGGGTAGAGGAGATTGAGGAGGGGTATCTGCATTTGCGTAGTTCATAGTCTCTATGCTACCACATAATGGATTAATATATGTAATTTGATAACTAACCTCTGAATGCCTACATCCCCAGGAGAAGCAACGATGCTTAGGATTTGCAGACTTTCCTCCCCATCCTTTATACTCATACAATTCTGTGGAAACATATACACATCTTGGCACCCTCTGGTAAGAGGACTCTAAAGGAATGCTGCCACAAGTAACAACCTACAAGAGGAGCTACAATTCATTGCTCCAAACAAACTAACAAATATAGAAGAACAAAGGAACAATCGAACTACTAAGAAAGTATGAAGCTGATATGCTGTCATTAGGTATGGTCAATATTTCCTTTCTGAAGTACGTTAACTACAATCAGCTCAATCACAATAGATGAAAAGATCCACAAGCAGCCAGCCAACTATTTACAGTACATATAGTGAGATGTCAATTTAGAATTAAAACTAGAACTAGACTAGCAAAATGATAAAAACGAATTTTCAGTTCAAACCATAAAATTCATAAGAAATGGGCTTACTGGTACTGATCAAAATCAACCAAAATCTACAAATAGGAAGCCAAAGTTTAAAGGCCCCACTATAACCTCCGTCCATCCACCCAAAAAGCTTCGATTACCTTTCTCTTTGTATGCACTACATTAGAAAGCTTCCCTAAATATTGCCCCTTAGTCCTCAAAAGAAACAAAGTTTGGCCTTGGTGTAACCCAGAACATGCCATACAGAAACCACAATCTATTTTGCTGACTTTCCTTCCACAACAACATCATTCACTCGAAAGTTCAACCAGAACTTCCACTAAGCAAAATACACCATCCAAACCCCCACTCAACACCCAGACCTAAAGCCCATTCACACTGACTTATCCCATTAAGGAAAATACAATATCTAAATCCCTCCCTGCGGATTTCCATGTACAAAACATACTTATAATATTAAGCACTTCTTAAAAAGTTAAGCAACAGATGTCATTACAAAGTATCTAATTATGTATGCTTAATATCTTAAAGCAGTCTTAAACTTCCATAAACAAAATTATTACCCCAGTGACTTTGATGTACTGCCCGTCAATGGCACCTCTAAGTTCAGCATCAGGGTAGCGCTTGACGTACCCCAACAACCCTCTCCTCCCCCAAACACAATTCCACACCAACCCCACCATCATGGGTCCCAGTACCGCCGCCACCACTACAAGAACCAGCATCTTCTTCACCGCTACCACCAAGAACGCCCCCACTAATAACCCTATCAAAACCACCACCATCACTGCCCATACTACCACCTTCGACACCTTGAACCCCACCCTGACATCATCCTCGAGACTCGTCACAGCCGGTCCATACCCGACCTTACTTGGCACTGGACCAGCTTGCTCCGCCTGACCCAGCTGTCCCGACCTCCTCGGACCGGAACTCAGGGGACCGGAGGTGATGAGTCCGGTTGGCTGGAGCGGCATGGGCCCAGAGGACTTCCTGATCGACCCAGAATTAGGCCCGGATCGTACTGATCCACTACTGGGCTGAGAAGAAGCAGAGGCGCGCGACGGTTGCGGTAGTTGCTTGGAGTTGGGATTGGAAGTAGGGCCGTCGAGCACCGGGATGTCAAACATTTTACCTAGCTCCCCGGATTTCTTTACATCACCACCGGTATACGGCACTGCTCGTGACGACATTACCGGAAGCCTCTCCTTCAGCTGTTCCGGCATCCCCGATACGAACAACCCATTACTCAGCTGGTGAGCCTGAGTCCGACTGGCCATCGTCTCTTCCCTTCTGTTTTGCCGGCGAGTAGAAAGGTAGAGTTTTTCAGAGAGAAACGCAGTGAGAAAAATGGAGAGTGTTAGTGAGGGAGGAAGATGAGTGGAGTTAGAGTGGAGGTTGTGAAATCACCAAAACGGGGCTAGAGGAATTTTGTATGACGCGTGGTGGCTCCCTCCCTGTCCCTACATGGCGGTGCACTGTTTGTCGTTTCGACAATCCTATGGGTACATTATATATATATATAGAGAAATATTTAGATATTTGATCAGTGTTTATTTATTTTATTTTTCTAAGATTAAGAAAAAAATTATTTTAAATTATGTAATTTTAATAAAATATTATTAAAAAAACCCTTTAATTTATGCTTTAAAAATAATATTTTTTTAATTTTTTAATAAAATTTATTAAAATAACATAATTTTTAAATAATTTTTTTAAATTTTTAATTGGTAGGACGAATAAACACTATTGCCTTAAGATATTTATGTTTTATCAACCGGAATGTT
>BPVZ01000042.1:604428-618038 GCA_020521535.1 Rubroshorea leprosula
TGAAATTGAAATTAAAAAATCAAGATGAATTGGCCGCCAAATCAATACAACCGAAGTAAATAGTTGGCACTCTTTTTCGACCAAAAAAAGTGATTAACCGCTATTATTAGCCGAACCGACGATGCCCACCCCTATCTACAGTGCCTCGTCGTGTCAGGCGATGCACACTTAAAAGCAGCCGTTGGATATTGCAATCCAAAACTATTGTCATCTCTATTTTTTTTAAAAAAAATTTCCGTTCAAATATTTTAATTAGAATATGTAATTATAGGTTAAATAAAATAATACTAGTACTACTTTTAATAAAGCTCAATGTATTAAAGGAAGTATTTTATCTAAGAGTTAAATATTAAAGTATACATTTATATTAAATAATATTAATTTTGATTATATGATATGAAAATAAACTTTTTAATTATCTTTTTATTTTTATTTTGGCTGTACAATGAGAGATAATTATCTCTCATCATTTATCTCACCCCACCCGTATGTTATGCGATTTGAATTCAAGATTTCTTACTTCTAGCAGAAAAAGATGAGCATTGAACTATTTCTTTAATTGTACATAATCTAATAAGGATAAATATAAAATTTTAATTACTTTTTTTATGGGAAATATTTTAATTACTAATTGGGGTGTTTTTATGGATTTCTATAATATTTTATATAATAGTGATAGATAAAAATGAGACAAATAAAATAGAGCACAAAAATAACAATAAAAAGAGTTTTTTTATCACTTATTTTGAAAATACATGTTAATTAATATGTAAGTCTACCAACATCTTAGTATTTAAATATTTGAGTAATAATAGGAAATATAAAAATTTGAGACAAAAATATGAGATCAATAGTGTGATTTATATCACCTAAATTAATTAATAAATATAATATTACGAATTAAAAAATAAAAAAATTAATTGTTAAATAATATAATTTATATCACATTATTAATTTTAAAATTTTATTTATTTATTATTATTCTAAGTATTTATAGTAGAGGTTTTTGACTTAGTCTATCGTATTAAAGAACACAATTTAAAAGTTAATGATTTAAATAGTTCAATAATTTATTATTATTCTAAGTATTTATAGTAGAGGTTTTTGACTTAGTCTATCGTATTAAAGAACACAATTTAAAAGTTAATGATTTAAATAGTTTAATAGTCATTTTTTTTATTGAATATAAAAATATATTGAGTTCAAATCACATAATACATAAATAAAATATAATAAAAAATAAAAAAAATTATTTTTTATTATCCAACAACAAATAAAAAAAACGTGTGACTAACGGCAAAAGAAAGACCCTAATAAAAAAGTAATTAAATATAAAAGAAAAGGGAAATTTCTCTCCTTTCCCTCTCGTCGAATGCCGAAAACATATTCTCAGTCATCCGTTGTTTCCTCGAAAGTCATTTGCTTTTGAGACTAGGATACTATTAGCGACTGCTAATGAGATCTGTCTCTGAGAAGAAGGTTCGGTTTTCTTTTCCATTTCCTTTTGACCCTTCTTTCATATATAGTGTAATTTACTTGTTGCTAAGTGTGTGTTTTATGGGGTCTCTGCCTGATGAGAGAAAAAACATGGGTTTGATTTGCTTATGGGTCGGGAGAGTTTTTGTTTTTGGTAGAAAATTGATGGGTATGTTTTTGAATCAGGAAAGAAGCATAAAGTAGTTAGATTTTAGTGGATTGCGTTGCAGAATTTAATGGGGTTGATGTGATTTGCTTGATTCTTAGAGAACTTTAATTCGGGGATAGGATTCGTTACCTGACATCTCACATTCTGAGGTTGGAATCTGGTTTTTTTATTTTTTATTTTGTTAGTGTATTAATGAACAAATTTTGGATCCTTTGCTTAAGGATTGGATAGTTAGTGATTAACAATGTGATGTGATCTTTGTTAAACTTTATGAGAATGTCATTATTTAATTGGATGCAAGCTGGTATCTTGTTGCTTGGAAGGTGGTGGGTTGTTTTTGGCGAAAGCATGGAGCATTCAATATGCATTTGGTTTTGCACAAGTTTTTCAACTCTTTTTGTGTTTTATGTTATTGCAGTGGGAGAGGTTGTAATCAAGCTGGATATTTTCTCACCCCTTTTTTTTCCCTTTTGTTTTCTTGTAAATGTATTTCATGGAGTTTCGCTAGTGGCTCTCGATTCACTGTTAGTTATGGCTGTTTAGGTTTTAGGTTCCAGAGCCTGTTATTTTAGCTGAATTTTTTCCCTTATTAGGAAGAGAATGAAAGAAATGCATGGTGATTTATTGCTCTGGTTTGATCATGATGTTCTTTGATTGTTTTTATCTGTTCTTAAATGCTAAACTTATGAAGATATTTTTAGCAGGCAATGGCTTGAAGGTTTTATGAACTCAGCAACATTCTGAGACAGGAGATTCATTTACGCATATTATCCGTTCTACAAAGAATGGCTGATAGCATATCAAGCTTTTGGGGTCCTGTCACGTCAACCATTGAATGTTGCGAAAAGAATTATGTTTACTCCTCTTATATTGCAGAATTCTACAACACCATATCAAATATCCCAACCACTCTTTTGGTCCTCGTTGGTCTTATAAATGCCTTAAGACAGCGGTTTGAGAAAAGATTTAGTGTTCTTCACATATCTAATATGATTCTTGCTATTGGAAGTATGCTGTACCATGCCACCTTGCAACATGTGTAAGTATCACTCTCAGCTATGCTTTAGAAAGTTCTTTTAATGATATAGTTGGTTGATCTAGTGCACTATTTGTCTCGTTCACATAATTATATATTTTTTGGTTTGTATTGATAATAATTACTATGTGGGAACCTGGAATTATATAATACGAGTTACATTGAAATAAATGGTAGCTTCAGCAGTGATATTCTGAAAGTATCTTTTTCTTGGATGATCATTTTTATGTTTACTTTCCCTAAAATGAATTATGGGAATTCATTTCCAGGCAACAGCAGAGTGATGAAACTCCTATGGTATGGGAGATGCTCCTATATATGTACATCCTATACTCACCTGATTGGCACTATCGGAGTACAATGCCTACTTTCCTCTTTTTCTATGGTGCTGTTTTTGCCTTTGTTCATGCAGTTGTCCGTTTTGGCATTGGCTTCAAGGTGCACTATGTGATTCTGTGCCTCCTTTGCATCCCCCGAATGTACAAGTATTACATCTACACACAGGACACCTCTGCTAAGCGAATTGCAAAGTTATACGTGGCCACCTTGTTCCTAGGTAGTTTGTGTTGGCTTTGCGATCATGTTTTCTGCAAGCAGATTTCAGGTTGGCTGATTAACCCTCAAGGTCATGCCTTGTGGCATGTCTTCATGGGTTTCAATTCCTACTTTGCAAACACATTTTTGATGTTTTGTCGAGCTCAGCAACGGGGATGGGCCCCAAAAATTGTCCATTTTACGGGCATTCTCCCCTATGTGAAGATTGAGAAACCAAAAACCCAATGATGAAAGGAGGAAACCATGAAGTATGGGTTTTCCTTCTCATAATTGGAGGTAGGTGAGGAAAGTAATCAAAAGGTCAGTCTAAATTTTCTCTTTTTCTGGAGGAATCTAAAGAAGGATTGATTATTGAAGCTGTTAGCTGGGTCTTGTTTGAAATTTACTTTGTAATGGTAGAACATGTACCATATTTAACTACTTTTTGTCTGATGAGTCAGATTACATGGTTTGTTGATTGATTTTCAGTTTTCATTTTCCTCATGAGTGCAGAAGGCACGATTAGTTTAGAACTTGACACTAGGGTTAATTATGAATTGGAAAATGATTGGTACACCCTCGGTTCAACACATTTTTTGACAACACTCTTAGTTTAGTCATTAAAAATATAATATAAATACAGTCAATTCAACTAGTTCTTATATCCTGTGTGCATAATTATATTATTAAACTTGTTTGTCTTTAATTTTAGATAAAAAAATAGTGAATTTTTAATGAATGTGTCACGTAATGTGTTGAACCAGAGTGTGCATCAATCATTGTCCGAATTGAATTTTGATCAAGTTAGTTCCACATTTTGTGGTTAGATCTTGATTACTTCTCTTTACATTCTAGCTAGTGAAAGAGTGATTGCTCATGGTTGTCATATGTTTGTTTCAAGGTTAAATCCTCATTTTGGTCCCTGAACTATTGTACGAACCCCCGATTTGGTCCCTAAACTAAAGAAATCCTTGATTTGATCCTTAAATTATTGTACGGACCCCCGATTTGGTCCCCACTGTTTATAATTTGGCCTAAGTTGGTCCTTGAACTATTGTACGGACCCCCAATTTGGTCCTTACTGTTTACAATTTCACCCCAATTTGGTCCTTACTGTTTACAATTTCACCCCAATTTGGTCCTTACTGTTTACAATTTCACCCCAATTTGGTCCCTGAGCTATTATTTAACAGAAGGACCAAGTTGGGGTTTAATTGGTAAACAGTAGGGACCAAATTGGGCATCCGTACAATAGTTTAGGGACTAACTCGGGAGTCCGTACAATAGTTCAAGGACCAAATTAGGGATTTCTTTAGTTTAGGGACCAAATTGGGAGTCCGTACAATAGTTCAGGGACCAAAATAGGAGTTTAACCTTTGTTCAATAGTGATTTCTCATGCCATTCACTGATTCAGATAAGTTGCACCATATATTTCTGCTCCCAGTAAGAGGGAATTGTGGCCGTTGCTTGCATTTAAGCTGCAAAAATGCTTTAGTTATAATTCCATTATTAACTTAAAACATTATGTATGATTATATAATTTGCTTTTTTCATTTAGGAGTTCACTAGTGATATTATATGCTTTTCACTCATTTAATATCATGTTGTAATTGTAAATGTACAATTCTATATGACGTTGTAATTATAATATTTCCATTCAAAGTTGTAAACCAAAATTTAGCTCATGCAATTGTATTCTTAAACAGGATAACAAGATACTGTTAGCAATGGAGGATCCACTAAACCAAATTCGGAAGTAACTGAGTTCCTGCAGTAATTCTTTATCTGATTTCTCTATGATGTTCAACCAGCATAAAAACAAATATTGAAGAAGACAACATAGGATCCTCCATCGAGGGTGCATGTTGTATTAAATAGCTAAAAATAGCTAACATAGGCTACACTGTGTGCTGATGAAAAATGCCATTGCCTAAATATTTGAATGGGAAAAGAAAGCACCACACCCTTTAAAATTTACATGCTTCCAAGACAACATGGGACGCTACCATGTTATATTACATTTTCGAAGGGGAAGAAAACAACCTTGCCCAGAATTAGGTCCAAAAAGAGTCCTAAGAATATCCTAGTCTTTCCTGCATGATCTGCCCCAGCTTCACTAGTAGAGCTTGTTGCTCCTCAAAAGAAAGGTTTGTTAATATCTGCGTCATGGTATCACAACTCATGATTTTAGATTTTATTTTTGGGAACCTCATTGAAGATATAGACAATGCATAACAAGGAGAGCTCACTACAGAGTTACCTGGTCCAAGATCATTTCAACAGAAATGCTTTGTGGCACGATAAAAGTATGATGATAGATGTATGCAAAAACCGCCATCACCATCTACATCAGTGAAGACATTAATCAGCAAAGCTATAGAGATCATATGGTTACACACTCATATCCAAATGGATATACAATGACTCTCCTAAATCACCAAATTTAAGTTATTTCTGTATCATATATGATACGTGAAAAGGAGATTTAAATAGAAATATTCAAGTCTCCACATAAAAGCAAATAGCAGCTCGTGGTTGATTAACTCTAGATGATATTTTTTTGGAGATTGGCCTGCAAAAACTGTCAGATTAACCCATAGTCTACCACTCTATAATCATAATATATTGCAATAGCTCACCTGGCAATCCATTCTATCCGTCATTCCACCATGACCTGGGATACTGTCACCAAAATCCTGTGGCAATTTTAAAAAAGATAAGGGTGAGTAAACAACAAAAATTAGTTTGGATAATCTATAAAGCATGTTATGAATAACAACTAGCATGGAGCAGTATCACTAGAGAATAGAAAAGGTGTCTTAGTGAAACCTTGATTTTGAAAGCTCTTTTAAAACCACTAGCAAAAAAGCCTCCAAACGGTGCTATTATTGATGCAAACAAACCAAGCCATAAAGCATGCCACTGAACTGGCAGGACAGAGATCTCTTTCCAAGGAAACTGCAGAAGAGAATAATAAGCAATGGATCATTGTAACTAAGACACTGCTGAAATTGTAAAGAGTTTAATAATGAACATTTGCAATTCAAATGCATAACTTCAGGCATGAAATATGTTACACTGAAAAGGTTTTTGATATTGGGTGAGAGAAATTCGAAACTATCTCTCTTGGGCAGGAGCATGTACCTTACAAATTGAGCAAGCAATATGCTAAAATGGTTACTCCTTAATAAAAAAAACTAACCTGATTATGAGTATTTACTTACAGTTAATTAACTTTGCCCTAAACAGTCCGTTAGTAATTGAACATCTAATATTCTCCTTTAACTAACAAGGGGATTTGGTTCCACCTCACCAAGAGAGATGTGGTAGGTAAGGTAACAAGATAAACCTTCAAAGCCATGTTGAAATATTTGGTTCCATCCAATCCAAGACAAATGTGGTAGGTAAGGTACCAAGATAGTCCTTCAAAGCCATGTTGAAATATTTGGTTCCATCAAATCCAAGACAAATGTGGTAGGTAAGGCAACAAGATAAACCTTCAAAGCCTTGTAGGAATATATTTCTCACCAAATTCTACAGTGCCTTGGATGCCTATGAAGGTCCAAGTACATATGAAAAAGGGAAAACAAAATGAAACAACAAACTCCAGGACCATGGAATATCTTAGAAGCCATACTAGTTCTTATAAATTCTTCCTATAGAATGTGTCAGCAACTAAGAAAGACATTCACCAGATCACTAACAGAATGAACCTGTCTAAAGAGTAATGCCATAGTTGACCATAAGTATCTCTCCAGGTTGTACAAAATCAATTAAGTAAATAATGAGTGATAACAAAAAAATGAAAGTCAAGTCATCTTATTTCAAGCACAGAAAACTGAACAAGAATGATGGTGATAAAAGCAATAATGTATCAGATCAAATCAAACAAATTACTTCAGTGAGATAATTTGATCCAATTTTATATCAGCTTACCCATTGAGGAACCCGTCCTTGTAAGGTAAAATGCTCTGGCTTAAACAATGGACCAGGATCACAATGCAGCCAACCAGTGGATAGATCCTGTGTTTGTTATCCTCGCACCATAAGAATTCTTAAAACAAATCAAGTATGCCTCTTGAGACATCAGTGAGTGTGCTTAATCAAATAAATACCTTTCTTGGACAGGTTAGCCACTGATAACGACCCAGGACATTTGCAAGCTGCATATACAGGAAACAAATTCATCTTTACAAATATCCAATAACATAAAAGCCTATATGCAGACCAAAGACACATCAGAGCAACTTTGGCATGCTAACAAGGTGTAAGAAACTGGTCTAGACTTGTAAACATCACTCATGACCTACTACTATTACCAATCACAATTAAAAAATTAATAATTAATAATAAATAATAAAAAAAAATGAAGTACCCATGAAGCAGATAAATAAACCAAGAAGGAATAACAACATTGCCATTTAATTCGTTGATCTTCCATGCACATAGGTAGTGAGGATAAGCCTTAAACTAGTTGGAGTTGCCTTTAAAATTGAAGAAAATTTTCCTCACCACAAATGCAGAGATGATTGTTGTGACAGATGCTCCAATGAAACCCTCCCAAGTTTTCTTTGGGGATAATTTGATAAGCGGGGTTCTTCCAAAGAAGAAACCAAAGATATAAGCAAAAATGTCATTAATGACAATAAGTGACGCCGGAAGAAGAAACCTGAGGAAGTTAGAAAATGATAAGATAAGAGTACCTAAGTTGGAAAACAAAGTCACATAAGAGAACCTATCTTAATGCAAAGATGTAGTTTAGTTCCCTAATAGATCTTCAGCTTTTGCATTTTTTCAAAACCTTACAAAATTCCATCCTCCCGTAAGGACTTACAAAGAATAGTCAGAGAAGGATGTATTTACGTCAGCGTTTTCTACAATAAAGTCTTTTCAAACAAGAAGAGATAAAGGAGAGAGCACATGAAGTACAAATGATATGTAAATAAACAGAAGAAAAAACTGTCAACCCATTTAAACTTTGTTCATATGAAGCAGGTTTTAGTATCAGATTAAATAGAAACTCACATTGTGGGCCTAGTGGTAAACCATAGCTGATTGAAATGCACCTGACCAGGTTTTGAGCCCAGTCAGCGGCATCATTCCCCACCCCTAATAGCTCTCTTTCGAAAAGAAATCCAATCCATAATTGAAAAACCCTCTACCATTGGCCAAAAAGATTTGCAGTGCAAAGCTTAGAGTTCATAAAAAAGACAACATTCCTTTGAAATATTAATAATAATTACCAAAAAATTCCTTCAAAAATATTGGCTACAGTGAATGATGACTGAGTAAACACCACAATCAGAATCATATGTGTCCACGCATACTGGCCAAACTGATACTTATACATCTTCTTCTTGAGCGTAAGAATGAACCACATAAAACCTGACACCCAGAAGAAATAAGAGTAATGAGCAAGGATAAAAGTAGCCATGTACCTAAAAACAGTGGCATGCAGAACCAACCTGCAATATACAAGAAGTAACAAGCAACCATATGGTACTTGATAAAGCTGTTCACTAGCTGATATAAAAATTTGTCTGAGGTTACTGTATTGACAAGCCGCTGACTGAGGAGACGACCATATACAAATAGCATTGCTGTGAAGAAGAAGTGCCTATGCATAGAATTTCAGAATGAATTCAAAATCCAACATAGCAGTTTAGCCCTAAGATGGCTGTTAAGATCAAATATCAAAAGGACTTTCCATGGCACAAAGAAGTTTCACTTGCAGTTCAGCAGTTAAGCTAGTATTCTTACCAATTTAATTGCCTAAATCCTGGAAGATGACTATCTTCATGTGTTTTTCTAAGGAGACTGAAAAGCTCTTGGGCCATAAATATTTGGATAACCACCACCATGGCTGTAATATAGAGATGGCCCATGTAGACAATAAATGCAAAGCCCCCAATCATCCAAAGGGTGGAGTATAAACGGATCAACATGGACCTGTATTTGTTATGATCATCAACAAGTAAATGGCTTCCATTTGCTTTGCCAGCCTCTGGAATAACCTGATAGCAAGTATGGATTTAAAATTTTGAAAAAAAGAAAGGAAAACATAGCTTCCCTGACTATTTGAAGAGGCTAATATACTACTTTTCCCTTCTAATTCTATGTGCCTATGTATCAATTAAAAATTTATTACTTTGGTTTTGTTGACATAAAACCAATAGTAGCTTCTCAAATTGAAATGAGTTGTGCAAATATTTCCTTTTATGTCTAAAACATCACAAAGCCCCTGACCACAAGCAGGGAAGCAATAGAAAGAACAGAGAGCTAGGAACAATTAAATCTTAATTTTGTCAATATGTATCACTCTACAACTTTATAATGTAAATATGTTTATCACAAGAACAGAGAAGCAACCTCAGTGGACCGTCTACGATGCCGAATCCGAGCAAGAGTTGATGGAGTTGCAATATTATCCTTCTTTTGCATGGCTGTTAAGCTTAGTTTCCACTCTTAAATTCAATAGTACCTGTATTATAATGCAGAAAAAGTTTCCAGTTATACCACCAAAATCACCAACTCTTAATGTCACTACAATCATCAAGCAACATAGAGGAACAAGTAGCAAAACTTTACAAGAAACATTGACCATCCAATTACAAAAACTGTGACATTGCTGAAGATAGTGTGGACCATATCACACTACAACTTTTCTAGATGATAACTATGAACAGCTTAATGAATAAAGTAGCTTGATAAGAAACCAAAGCATACAAAGTGATTTAATCATGCGTGCAGCATCAGGTTTGGCCAACAAGATCACTCCATCTCCATCATCATTTGAAATGCCAAATTAGAGAAATGGAAAGCTACACAATCACAACACTCAACCACAATTACACTATAACATGTAGACATTTCATTAGACCTATAATCATGCAAATCATATGCAATGAACTCTTCTTTTATACAATTCAAATCCTTTTGCTTTTGTCTCATGGTACCATTTTCTCATGTCTGTACTCAATGAAGCAGTTATTTCTCAACAGTATAGACAGCTAAAGCACATAATAAAACTTCCACCCTTGCAAGAGGTCCAACCTCATTCTCACAAAAACAACCTTGCTGCCCACTAGGTTATATATTTTAACAAGAAGAGAGCACTGAAGAAAGCTCAAGATTAAAATACTTGACAAGATCACGACTTTATGACTTCTAGCAAACAATATTCAAACCCAACCCATGGGAATGTTACAAATAAACAATCAATAGTAAGAAGTTAAAAATTTGCAATCAAAAACAAAAGTGACATGACTTCACTTTCTTGGGAGAAAAAACAGTTCAAACCGAAGACGGCAAATGAAAGCTAGTTTTGGGAAACAAGAATTAGCAACCACTCATTAATTGGAGGAGAAATTCAACTACCCAGTAAGCTTCTTCACAGGAAAGGTCCATCTCCATTACCAAAAATTTAAAAGCTTTTCAAAGAATGAAACTTCAATGAAGCATTAAAGCAATTCCAAAAACTTAAACAAGCAGCGTAAACCCAGAAATAGGATTTTTTTTTTTTTTTTGCCAAAAACATGAACCCATTTAGAAGCACATAAATTAAATGAAATCTAAAGCTTTAAATGAGGATGGAAAGAAAAAATCACCCACAACCAAATCTGAATCAGGGAGATGAACTGTGAACCAAAATCAATATGGAACACTAAAAGCACCCATAAACAGAGAATGAGCTCAGGAGAGAATTTGAAACCTGGGTTAAGGTTAGCTTGAGTCACAGTCAGTGAGTGAAGAAGAGAAATCCCAACCCAAATAGGAAGAGAGTGGGAGAATACGAATAACGGAGGCTGTGCAATCAAGCAAAGGAAAAAGCAAAAAAAAAAATTTGTTTTTTCATTTTTGTTATTGAAAATATTTATCATGCTTTTTTTATTGGGAAAAATGTCTAAGTTAGTCCCCCTAAATTGATTTTTGTTTCCTAGCTAATTCCAAATTTAAATTACGAGAAAAGTGTTTATCAATCAAAATTATAAAATATTGAAAGGAACAAAAACCTTAAAATTATGGTATTCTATTAAATTTTTATTTTTAAAAATTTATTTTAATTTTTAAGATGAGAATGAAATTATTTTAGTTTTTTCTTAGTGCTTTAATAAAATAAGGTAGTTTTGAAATTTTTTTATAATATTTTAGAGATTCCATTAATAAATGTTAATTTTTTGTGTTAAAAAGGGATGACTACTTTATTTAATAGAAATACCATAGTTACAATATTATATAAGATTGTAAATTTATAATCATGATATGATATTAAATAAAATGATATAGTATTAAATAAATGAATATATATAATATTACGTGTAAATTTTTTAATAACAAAAATTTAATTATATAATAATATATTATATTATAAATTTATAACATTTAATTTTTGTTTATTTAATCATCTTTCTCAAAAGATGATTGATTAAGGGTGAACATGAATGTATTGATAATCGTCTCTCTATTTAGGCTTTGCCATATCATCTTTTCTAAGCCCAAATGAAAGTTGGGCCAGCGGTGCTCGCAAGAAAATGTGCACGCTTTTTGTTTCATAAATCCATTTGCATAAAATGACATATTGTCATGTAAAGGTGTTGTGGACTATGGATGGTACGAGAGAAATTGGGAGGTGGTGGGAGGATAGGGTTGTAGTGGAGGAAGAAAAGGTGTTCGTGGGCAGGCAGGGGTATGGAAATGTGGATATCTCAGATAGGGCCAAGGCTACTTAAATCTATGGGGGTAGCTGTAAGAGAAAGGGATGATAGATAGGTGTTTAATGGAGAGGATAGAGTTCATAAGGTGGTGGGTGGAGTCGTGGAGATGAGAGGGTAGCTTTCTTTTGTATCGTAGCAGAGATGGTAGAGGGCCTTAGCAGAGAGGTTAGTCTTTCAGTTAGCTATGAGATTTGTACTGATTTGTACTGAACATGTCATGTGGTAAAAGGGTTTAATTGGCTATGGTTAAGTTTGACGCTTGAATTGAGAAAAGAAATAAGTGGAGGAGCTAAATAGGGTAGTATATGTTACCTAATTATTTGATACCTTGAGGATGCTAAAGAAACCTCTAAATTATCTAATAAGTTGTGACTTAATTAATAAGAGAGTTTACTCTTTACTTTATTGACTAAAGTTTGAGAGAAGACTAATGAGAAGATAATTTCTCATAAATTTTTTAATTCTGACGTAAATAACTTACTTTTTAAATTCTGAGATTTGTATAAGTTGGTTTGAGAGTACACAACTACTAAAACTTAAAAAAAAAAAAAGAAAAAAAAGAAGTTTGAGTTAGCCAATCACCTTTGTAGCTAGCCCAAGTGGTAACCGTCTTGTGTGAGTTTGTGACATAACACTAAACGGTCACCTTTAGTCATGGCTTGACCTTGAACTGTAGGAATAGGGTCTTAATTAACAGAGTGAACTTTATTTTTCTCAAGCAAATCTATAAAACGGTATACCTATCATCTTCCGAATTACTAGACCATGAAATATTACAAGGTAAAAATATGAAAACCCAAATTGCATAATCGAATAGAAGTGTGAGAATAATTAGTATATAAATATAGAGATTAATTATTACTAGTAATTTAAATTCATAAAATTTAACCTGAAAACTTATTAAGTTAGTGGTGTTTTCAATTTAGATTGTTTCAATTTCTTTTCCAAGGCTTTTTAGAAAATGGAGAAATATAACTAAATTTTGCCATAAGAAGAATTGTATGTAAAATTCGGTTATGGAAAAATGATTATGCATGATTAATTTTTGGGTTTTTTAATTTGTCCAATTGTGTCCTAAGAAGCACACATTAATCCATATAAAAAATTATGAAAATAAATTTTTTTTTAACATTAATGTCATATATATAAAATGAATTAATTAGATAATTAATAAAATTAAAATTAATTTTTATTTTTTAAATAAATTAATAATAAATATATATAATAAATATATGTTTAACACGTGAATACATGTTAAAAAATTTCTTAATTTTTGTCATTACTTAAAATATGATTTGAACGAGAAAGGGAATGGAAAATCAGCACAAGCATGCGGTGTTTGTTTAATTAATCCTATAATTGGGGTAAGAGAAAAGGAAAGAAATTATATCTTTTTATTATTTTTTTATTTTCTTTTATTTCAATAAATAACTAAATTAAAAGAAAAATAAAATTAAAAAATTTTCTCTCTTCCCCTTCTTTAATTTTTTTAATAAATAAATAAATTTTTTTTTTCTCCTCTCCTTCCTTTTTTTTTCTATTTTCCTCGGTGCAAACATATTATAAGTCTTAGTAGTCGGGAATTCTGTTTGGAATATGTTGTGGTTTTTTCTTTTTTGATTTTTTGGGCCAACTGAAAAAACCATGCTGTAGAAGAGAGAGAGAGAGAGAGAAAAAAAA
>BPVZ01000042.1:651037-664589 GCA_020521535.1 Rubroshorea leprosula
GAAGAAGAAGAAGAAAAGAAAAAGCAAGATTACATACATTCAATTTGTTTATGAAATTAAAGTAATCTAATTAAGAGCTGGGAAATGAATGCAACAAAACATTTGAATTCGTGTTATGTGTGCAAAACATAGAGATGAGAGGTAGAGCGAGAGGGAGAGCAGACGCATGTCGAACATGGATGGTAAGGGCAACACTGAGTTACGAACATGAGAGACCAAGAGGGAGAAGCAAACAGAGGAGTCATCGAACAGGGGAACAGAGAGGATCGCAAGGGTGGAAGTCAAGTATCAGGGAAATGTATAATAGAGGACTGTATAAACAAGCAACGCCATACTATTTCACCAATTTCCCAAAAGATTGGAGTTATGCAGAGATGTGGATGACTTTCAGCAAATTTGGAAGAGTATTCGACATTTACAGCCCAAGTAGAAGAAGCAAGAAGGGATATAGATTCGGATTTGTGAGATTTCTGGATGTAAAGAACACAAAGGAGCTGGAAAGGAGACTTGACCAGATATGGGTTGGGGAATTCAAGCTATGGGTGAATATCCCACGGTTTAGAAATGAAGAACTGAACAGAGGAGTGGAGCATAGGAAGGTTCAAAAAATGGAGCCAAAGATCCAAATCAGGTCGTATGCGGATGTGGTGAAGGGACAAGATGGAAAAGAAGTAGGAGGGGATGCAGGGTTAAAACAGAATAGCAGCGAGAGTAGGAGCCACGAGAGGGATGACAGAAGAATCAACAATGGAATGGACCTTCGAGTACGAGAAAAAACTCTAACCTGGAAGGAAAAAGGATAGGGGGATCAATGGGTCGGCATGGATTACAATGTAAAGGAAAAAGAATATGCTTGGCTAAAAGGATGCTATGTGGGGAAGGTTCACTCCGTAGAAATGGTTAGAAATCTACAGGAGAAGTTCTATATGGAAGGCTATTTCTCATGTAGAATTCGAGCAATGGGGGGGAAGTTGGTGCTGCTAGACTGTGATGATTAAGAGGAATTGAAAGACCTTGTAGAGATGGCTTCAGACTGGTTAGAACAGTGGTTTGAAGAAGTGAGCCCATGGATACCAGAGAAGGTTGCAGAGGAAAGATTTGTGTGGATCAAGTGCCAAGGAGTTCCTCTTAATGTATGGAAATCTGAATTCTTTGCTAATATGAGCTGTGCATGGGGGAAGTTTATCTGTTTAGATGATAGCACCAACCATAAGAGGAGATTTGACATTGCTCGATTCTTAATTTCCACTTCGATCATGGGATCAATTTCGGTCAAGAGATCTATAAGGATTAATGGATCCATCTATGACATCAAGTTCACTAAGGAGGAGTTTACCAATGGCTTCTTCTCCTTGAAGCAGGATTTCTTGCCCACCTTTCAGAGTGACTCTGAGGAACAAGAATCCTGGATGACGGAAAGTGAGGAAGGGGATGTGGGGTGTAACGGTGCAGAAGATGCATAGGGTCTCAATGGAAGAACCGAGGAAGCCGAGGAAGATGACGATGACGTGGCAAGCTTCTGGGAGGAGAGCAACGGTAAAGCTATAGCACCAGGTCATAGGGATAGTGAGATGACAATTAATGAGGTTCCTGACACCCTACAAAAAATTCAAAATGAAAAGGAAGAAAAATTCAAATCAGGGAGGGAGCTTTCGGGGGGAAAGAGAGGGCCATTTGCAACAATAGCTGGATACACGAATGTGGAGGAGTGTCACTTGGGCTCAAATGAAAATAACAAAGGGAGGTCTGAAGAGGAGCCCAATAAGATGAAAAGAATACCAACAGGGGAGGAGTCAACAAATGGGGAGCAGGCCCAAAGTAACTCGTTAATGAAGGCCCAAAGCAATTCAGAAAAAAGAGATAAAGATAGTCAAAGGGGAGTGGTGTCAATGAACACCAATAATGAGTGCCATGAACCATCGGAGAAAGGGGATGAGAGGGAAGAAGCTAGTTTAGCATATCGGATTCACGGAAGTGCAGAAAGGAACCCGAAGAAGAGCAAGAGGCGAATCAGAACATGCAGCTCGGTTTACTCGAAAGTGGGCTTCTCACAGCAAATTTCGCAAGGAAGAAGAGGCCGAAGAGGAAGAAGTTGAGGCATAGCAGAGAACAGAGCATAACCGGGTTTTGTGGCAAGCCCAACGGGTGAAGTAGCTGGTGAATCAATTGGAGATAGCTGTATACAAAACTGCAACAAATCCATCAAGAAGCAGATGAAGAAAGAGCTAGCCAAGGAAATATGGGAAATAGCAAAGCAGCTGGGAGCAGTAGCCGAAAATGAGGAAGAAATAATCCACAGAATTGATGAATTAGAGTGCAGAGACAACCGGGCAAAAGTTAATCCAGAGAAGAACGGAACCGAGGCGAGGGAGGAGGTATGTGCAATTAATAATGAATTTGCTGTCATTTAATGTAAGAGGACTGGGGGGGCTGAAAAGAGAAGACAAATTAGGGAGTTGGTTAGTAAAGAAAAGGTGGAGTTTTACTAGTGCAGGAGACTAAATTAGAGTTGATTGATAGACTAATGTGCAGTAGAATTTGGGGGTCAGTGGATTTTGATTGGATTTACAAACCTTCAAATGGTATGTCAGGAGGATTGTTATGTGTATGGAACTCAAAGGTGTTTAAAAAACGGGAGGTTCTTGAAGGCAATAATTTTATTGGAGTATATGGGGTTTGGGGGGAGGAAGAGGCGCCTGCATATATTGTAAATATATATGCCCCATGTACTGTAGTTGGCAAAAGAGGTCTTTGGGAGGAGCTGCAGTACTTGATCTGTAATAGGAGAGGAAGATGGTGCTTAGGAGGGGATTTTAACGCCATTAGAATAGCAGGGGAATGACATGGGTGTAGAGAAACATCTAGAGAAATGAGGGAATTCAATTGTTTCATTCATACTGCAGAACTGATTGATTTACCATTGGTTGGAAGGAAGTACACATGGTATAACTCAAATGGGCAGCAAATGAGTAGGCTGGACAGATTTTTGCTTTCAAATGAATGGATACTGAATTGGAAGGATGTTAAACAGTGGGGTCTAAAAAGAACAGTATTTGATCACTGTCCTATTTTACTGAAGAGTGAAAAGGTGGATTGGGGGCCAAAACCGTTCAAATTCTTCAATTCTTGGATGGACCAACCAAGGTGCATAGAGATTATCAGAAATGCATGGAAATCCTGTGTAGTGAAGGGCGGGTATGGACTCAGATTTAAGGAAAAGCTGAAATTCACCAAGAATGCTCTCAAGAAGTGGGATGGAAGCTCAATGACAAATGTAGACAGGAGAATTATGGAGACTAAAAAAGAGATTGAGGAGATAGATAAGAAAGGAGAGAATGGTCTGTTGAATCACACCGATGTTGAAAGAAGGAGGGGGTGCTTTATTGATCTATGGAACAATTTAAAAATCAAGGAGAATATGTGGCAACAGAAATCAAGGAAAATGTGGATCAAAGAAGGGGATGCAAACACCAAGTTTTTCCATAGAAGTGTAAATGGAAGAAGAAGAAGAAATGAAATTTGTAGCATTACGGTTGAAGGAAAGCAACTCACTAGAGTGACAGAAATTAAGGAAGGGGTGGCTGAATACTTCCAAAAACTATTCACAGAAGAAGTCTGGCAACGACCTAAACTTGACGAAATGGGCTTCAAGCAGATATCTCAAACTGATAACGAGTTCCTCATAGCACCTTTCACTGAAGAGGAAATTAGGAAAGTCATTTGGGAGTGTGATTCTTCTAAAGCCCCAGGCCCGGATGGCTTCAACTTTAGATTCATGAAGTCTATGTGGGAGGATATTAAATCGGAGGTGATTGGATTCGTAAAGGAATTCCAGGAGCAGAGCAAATTAAAAAGAGGGTCTAATGCCTCCTTCATTGTGATGATCCCAAAAACCAAGAATCCCCAAAGAATAGAAGAATATAAACCCATATCCCTTATTGGAGTCATGTACAAGGTGGTTGCAAAACTATTGGCGAGCCGCCTTTGCAAGGTGATGCATAAGATTATTGGGGAACAACAGATGTCATTTATCAAGGGAAGACAATTGGTGGATGGTGTAGTCATTGCAAACGAAGTAATTGATGAAGCAAAAAAGAAGAGGAAGAAAAGCTTTGTGTTCAAAGTGGATTTCGAGAAAGCATATGACAAGGTGTGCTGGAAGTTTATAGACTATATGCTGGACAGAATGGCTTTTAGTGGAACTTGGAGGAGGTGGATCCAAGAGTGCTTGCAATCGAGCATGGTGTCAATCCTAATCAATGGAAGCCCAACTCAGCAATTTCCAGTCACAAAAGGCATTCGACAAGGCGACCCCTTATCCCCATTTTTATTCCTGATAGTGGCAGAGGGTCTAAATGGACTAATGACAGCAGCTGTCGAGAAGAATCTGTATAAGGGTGTAGAAGTCGGAAATGATGTAGTAACAGTTACCCATTTGCAATTTGCGAATGACACCATATTCTTTGGGGAGGCTTCAGAGCAAAATATTAGGATAGTGAAGTGTATTTTGAGGACATTTGAAATGGTGGTGGGGTTGAAAATAAATTTCAGAAAATGTCAACTTATGGGCATCGGGGTGGAGGATGACTGGAGAAAGAAAATGGCTTATAGATTAGGCTGTAAAGAAGGGGAATTTTCAATCAAATACCTGGGGATTCCCATTGGGGGGGACCATAGAAGGCTTAAAATGTGGCAGCCATTGCTAGACTCTGTCATGAAGAAACTGTCGAGCTGGAAAGGAAGATATCTCTCTCAAGGTGGTCGAATTACACTTATTAACTCAATGCTGTCCAGCCTCCCTGTGTTCTTGATGTCCGTCTACTTGATCCCAAAAGGTACGCTTAATTCAATTGATAAAATTCGTAGGAATTTCTTATGGGGGGGTGAGGGAGTAGAGAGAAAAATCAATTGGGTAAAGTGGGATAGAATTTGAAAAGATAAGGAACATGGGGGGCTAGGTGTGAAAGATTTGAAGAAGTTTAATATAGCGCCAATGGGGAAATGGTGGAGTAGATTAGCAATAGAAGAAGAAGGGTTGTGGAAAAGGGTCATTAGAGGAAAATATGGAGGGGGAGGGGGGCATTGGCAAACCTGGGTGAGAAATGGAAATGTGGGGGGTTCTTTATGGTGGAGAAACGTCCAAAGGATTAACAATGCTGATAGGGAAAATGTTGGGTGGTTAGCGGAGGGGTTTAGATTAAAGTTGGGGGAAGGTAAAGAGGTGAGCTTCTGGTGGGATGAGTGGTGTGGAGGGCGCTGTCTTGCTAATATGTTCCCTAGATTATATTTGTTGTCAACAGATAAGGAGAAGAAATGCTACCAAATGGGGAAAGAGCTTAATGGAAAATGGGAATGGAACCTAAAGTGGAGAAGAAGACTGATGGAATGGGAAGAAGAGTCGGCTCTTGAGCTATCAAAAATGATTGAGGAGGAGAAAATACAACCAAGAATCACAGACAAATGGGAGTGGGTGCACAAAAGGGACGGCAAGTACTCATCTTCCTCAGCATATTCTCTGTTGTCAAATACCCAGCAGAATCCAAATGAAAAATTTTTCAAAAGAATATGGAATAACAATATTCCAAGCAAAATTGCAGCATTTAATTGGAGAGTTGTGCTTGACAAAATTCCAACCAATAAGAACTTGTTGAAAAGAGGAATTGACAGTGTTATGGATGATGGGAAATGTAGACTTTGTGAGGAGGAAGAAGAAGAAGACTCTGCCCACCTGTTTTTGAGATGTAAAGTAGCAAAGTGGACTTGGAAGGAGTGTGCTAAATGGTGGGGGATTTCTATAAGGTTGGAGTCGGATTGTTGGAAAGCTTTCGAACACCTTCATACATGGACCAATGATAACCGACTCAAAAATGGATGGGATTGCATTTGGAGTGCAGTGATCTGGTCAATATGGCTTATGCGGAATAGAAAGGTATTTCAAGGCCAGGAAACAAACATGGGTAAGCTCTTGGAATTAATACAATTAAGATCTTTTTTTTGGATTAAATCTAGATTAGCTAGTTGTCACTTTTATCTTTCAGATTGGTTGTGCAATCCTATAGCTTGTCTTACGGATGCTTAAGAGTAAGCATGGGTGTAGAATAGTTTGAAAGATAGGAGTAACAATGCAGGCTATCTCTTCTCTGCTCGTGTAAAGAGTTAGGTGGAGTACTACTTGTACATCCACAATATCATCAATAAATTATCTTTGCTGTGCAAAAAAAAAATTCGTGTTATGTGTGCATGCAATATTAGCACCGAAATTGATCTGGAATCAGGCCGCTTGTCGCCCTGCTTTAATTTCCATCTCAAGCGGTAATAGCTTTGGAGTCTCTGGCCTCTATTTGATTAAATGGTTCGCACGTTGTATTAATTATTTAATTAATTGTCACGGTTGTATATATTAAAAAGATTTATTTATCCTATGCCTTACGAACAGAGGATAAGAAATTATAATTTTGTAATTATTATATTTTTTATCTTAAAAATAGTAAAGTTAACTTTTATTTTAATTACAAATGTCATGTGTTAATTTTTTATTCATTCATTTTGAAATTAAAATCTCATATCTTTTAAGAAAAAAATGATAATTATTAATTAATAATTATTTTTTATCCTTAGGGCACATAATAGATAAACCCATATTAAAAAAATAGTATCAAAATAAAAAGGAAAATGAAAAGAAATGAGTTATGATGTATGATCACCTTTCTCAGGAGTTCAAAAAGCCACATGATACAACATGAACTATAACAAACTCTTCTCTCGAATCGTAATTGTGGGAATTGACTAGTTGAAAAAAGAAAAAATGACATCATGATATTAAAAATGTTAAGACATTTAATCACAACTTTTAAATATTTAAAGTATCATATAAGTTTTAATTTTATTAAATTTATCATATGACTATTGTTAAATATTTTAATATTTTTAATGACAAGACATTTTGATTTTCCATTTTTCCTTGACTAGTTATAGATTAAAAGTCACAATTTTCTTACCTTTTTATATGGAACTAATTAATGGACACCCTCAATAAATGCATTCAAATAGACACACCAATTCATCAGTTGCATCTTATGCCTTTTCAACCATGATCAAATTTCAAAAAACAAACTTTAAACATATCTCTCTCTTTTTTTCTTTTTTCTTTTTTTGAGCTATACAGTAAAAATCAACAATCGTTTATACCTTAACTTACTATACTTGCATATTATGTGACTCAAACTTATTTCTTCTTTTTCAAAGGAATTCCTTGGCAAAACATATCTATTTATTTATTCTCAGACGATACACCCTTTCGTCCCATCATCATGAGCATTCAAATAGGTCATGTCTTTCCAAAGTTTAATCACGTAGTCCTTTAATTTAGACATGTCCTTGGTGAACTTGGTCATGTGTGTCCAATCTTCACGATTTTGTAATTTAAAGTGCCCACTAATCCGTAAGCACTTTTCACATAACTCAACAGTACTAAGTTTAAATCTTGAAATATGTAAGAAAAATATATTATTTTTTGTTGTGTATTACTTTTATTTATTTTTAGTAAATTTAATTTGATTTTTGATTTTTTAGACATAAATTTTAAACAAAAATTTAACATAATATATGAATGATAATTAAAATTTTTTTGATTAAATAAAAATACTTGATAAGAACATTATATAGATAAAAAAAATTTCAATTATTGTTTATATAAATTATCAACTTTTTATTTTAAATTAATATTTAAAAAATTAAAAAATCAAAATAAATTTTCTAAAAATGAACGGAGGAAGTATTGAGTAAGATATAGATAGAGTATTGAGTCACAAATTCGAGTTTAACTGCCGCCCTTTACAATAACGGTTATTGCATGTTTTATGGAATCAAATAGCTAGAAATGGATTTACATGTCGCCAACAAGGTACGCATGCCAACTTCCCATGTTAGAACCGACCTCTTACTAAAAGAAGACACATGGAACTTAATCAGGACAACTGACCTCGAGATTAACAAAGCTGTGTATCTACGAGGAATAACTAATATCATAGCAAGTGGGAATAATCTAGCCAATGGGAATCCACAACACGACGATAGTACATCAAGTGTGAGATTTGAAATGGAAATAGTAGCTCAAGTTGGAGATTTAATATGCCACAAACATCCCTCTAAATAGACATCATCAAATCACACCAAGGCACCTCACCTTCCACAGAAGCAATCCACAGTACGTACTACCAAATATTGCTACTGTAGAAAAATAATCTGAAACATCCTTCCATCCATTTGCTGGCTTTCTCAAGGTATCTTCTTGTTCTTGCAATGGTGGTTTTGGTTGCAACCTCAAACGATCACCAAGCGCATGCATATACATGCGTTGATCGATGTCCAGGCTGCCTTGTCGCTGCCTTGTGATGGTTGTGTAGGTGGTGTGCTCGGTGCTCTTCTGGGCTCTCTGCTGGGCACTCTGCTTCCAACCGGTCAATGTTTCTCGCCACAAAATTGAAACCCTCACCTTCAAAATTGAAGAAAATTTTCCTCAACACAAACGCAGAGATGATTGTTGTGACAGATGCTCAATGAAACACTCCCAAGTTTTCTTTGGGGATAATTTGATAAGCGGGGTTCTTCCAAAGAAGAAACCAAAGATATAAGCAATAATGTCATTAATGACAATAAGTGACGCCGGAAGAAGAAACCTGAGGAAGTTCGAAAATGATAAGATAAGAGTACCTTAAGCTAGAAAACAAAGTCACATAAGAGAACCTATCTTAATGCAAAGATGTAGTTCAGTTCTCTAATAGATCTTCAGCTTTTGCAATATTTCAAAACCTTACAAAATTCCATCCTCCCAGGAGGACTTACAAAGAACAGTCAGAGAAGGATGTATTTACATCAGCATTTTCTACAATAAAATCTTTTCAAACAAGAAGAGATAAAGGAGAGAGCACATGAAGTACAAATGCTACAATAAAGTCTTTTCAGGTTGCATAACATTGATGTAGGAATAGGAATGAAAAATAGTTACTTCTCATTGTGTAATTTAAAATTAGAAAGAAAAATCAATAAACTAAATAAGTCAGCAGTAATTTCTTTTCACTAAAAGTAAAAAATTTTGAGTTCGACTGATACGCTATATAGGTGAGGCGAGTTAAGAGATGAGAGAGTGTCATCTTTTACTGTATAACTCAAAATTAAAAATAATAATAAAAAAAACAAAAAGAAAAAAATGTCAACTTAGCTGTGATAAGAGTTATATTATGAATCTCAAATTTTTTTTGGGCCATATATATGAATCTCAATTAATTCTTTTCATTAGATTCGATTAGTATATACATAAATCCTAAGATTTCAATTATGTCTGGTAGGTAACCCAAAGGTTGGTCCATAGATAAAGTGGTGTTTTATAATTCAAATTTAGGGTTCAAATTTTAGAATTATCATTTAAAAGAATTAATTTTTTAGAATATACTAGACTGATGTGGGGATGCATCTTTAAAATTGTCTGAAGGAAAATTAATTTTAAGATATGTAAAAACTGACTTAAAAACATTCTAACTATAAATTAAAAAAAAAAATCATGTCTAGTAGGTTGTCTATTTAAACTTTACAATAAATTTATTATCATTATTGTTTTCAGTTTATGATTTGTATTGAATTTTTAATCAGTATGCATGTATCAATTAGAAAAGGTTAATTGGTATTGATTTTTACTTTTGGGTATAAACGTATTGATTTTTATTACAATTAGTATTTTTAGTATTAATGCTATGAAGAGCATGATAATTATTTTGTCCCAATCTCCAGTCCCCAAATAGAAATGCCAGGTTCCCTCGCCCCTGGTTTCAGTTTAATTCATGTAGCTAAAAGCTGGAAAAGGTTAATGGGCGGTCGATTCACCCATGGGCATGGGGGTCCGTGTCACAGCTATAGTATATCAGTAGCAGTCTCAAAGGGCTTTTTTTGTGGAGCAAAAATAGGAGAAGGGGAGCTTGAAATTAGCCATCTACAGTTTGCAGATGACACACTATTTATGGGTGAGGCAACTGAAAACAACATCTGGACAGTCAAATGTATTATGAGAGCTTTTGAATTGGTGTCAGGCCTGAAGGTAAATTATAGAAAGAGCTCTTTAATTGGAATCAACACTGATGATGAATGGATTGAAAAAATGGCATGGTTGCTAAGCTGTAAAACTGATGTCCTCCCCTGCAAATACTTGGGGGTGCCACTGGGTGCAAACCCAAGGAGACTAGTCACATGGAAACCTCTAATCGAGACATTTAGGAGAAAACTCTCAGCCTGGAAAGGAAGATTCTTGTCTCTTGGTGGAAGAATCACCCTCATAAACTCTATGCTATCCAGTCTACCAGTGTTCCTGATGTCATTCTATCTTCTCCCTAAACAGGTAATCTATGAACTTGACAAAATTAGAAGGAATTTCTTGTGGGGAGGGGCTAAGGAAGGTAGAAAGATTGCATGGGTGTCTTGGGATAGGGTATGCTATAGTAAAAAAGAGGGAGGCTTGGGGGTAAAAAATTTGAGATGGTTTAATATGGCATTGCTTGGCAAATGGTGGTCGAGGCTAGTAGTAGAGGGAGAGAAGGGTTTATGGTCTAGGGTACTTCTAGAAAAGTATGGTGGCAAGGAAGGAAATTGGTTGTCATGGTTGAGAGAGAGTCGGGGTTTAGGATCATCTTGGTGGAATGATGTTTGTAAATTGAATAGAGGCTTAGATGGTAAGGACGAGTGGCTGTTTTCAAATTTTAAGTTGAATTTGGGTGATGGGAAAAGTGTTAGGTTTTGGAATGATGCATGGGCAGGGGGGGACACATTAGCTAATATTTTCCCCAGACTTTTCTTGTTGGCTACAGAAAAAAATTGCAGCATCTACGATATGGGACATTGGACAGATGGGTGCTGGGTTTGGAGGTTCCAATGGAGAAGAATACTTCGAGCCTGGGAAGAGGACAAATTGAACCAACTAACCGAGGCTATACAACACATAAAGCCAACGCAGGACAAGAAGGACAATTGGAGTTGGAGGCTACATGGTGAGGGAAAATATACCACAAGATCTGCCTACGAGCAACTTGTAAAGAAAGAGGATAACAAGCTAATGGAGTACAGAAAACTGTGGAGTGCACAAGTTCCATCAAAAGTAAGTGCTTTTTCATAGCAATTGCTATTAGATAGAATCCCTACAAAGGTTAACTTGGCAATGCGTGGGATTTTAGATGGAAACGAAAATATAAAGTGTCTTTGGTGTGATCAATCCCCTGAACATATAGATCACCTTTTTGTGTCTTGCAACATCTCTTTCAAATTATGGACAAAATGTCTCAACTGGTGGGGATTAGATTACGTACTTGGGAATACTTGTCTTGATGTTTTCAACCAGCACAGATGGCACAAGGGTTCAAGGACTTTAAAAAAGGGTTGGAACATGTTATGGTTTACCATAGTGTGGTCATTGTGGTTGAATAGAAATGAAACTGCTTTTCAGCACAAGAAGATTAATGAGGACAAGCTGTTTAAACTTGTACAAAGCCGTTCATTTCACTGGGTTAGAACTCTATTGAACCTAGACTTTTCTTTCTTGGAATGGATTTCTAATCCAGTGAGATGCCTGACTAATAGGAAATAGAAGCTACAAGGGGAACTGGAGTCCAAGTGTCTTATTATGGAGTATTTTTGGCTTTTTGTATTTAGTCCACAATTCTACCTATAGCTTTACACACTGATGTTTAAGGGTTTGAGTACCCCTTGTACTCATATAATATAATTTCTTTGCTTTTCAAAAAAAAAAAAAACTGGCAGATTTTAATAGCCACCTGAACTGAAATTCATCCAATATCATGCCTATGTCCCAGCTGACTGTCCTTTTTTTGCGAAAATGGGAGTAATATTTGGAGTACTAATGTACTTAGTCATAGGTTAAAAAAATAAGTGTTTGTCTAATTTGTATTTTAAAAATGTAATAAATATATTTTTTATGATTAATTTATATAAAAATAAAACTCCCAAAAAATTTAACCTTTATTTATATTCTCTAACTGTTAAGGAGATATAGGTGGTTGTTAAAGGCATGAAAAAAAAGCAAGATAGAGCGAACGAGATCAGAATATATACTAGCTCAATGTATTAAGGATAACATCATTGCTGTACCTAAATGGGTCGATGATGGGTTGAAGATGCCCTCTGAACCCGGCAATTCCTTTTTTATTATTATTAAGACAATAATAGGTATATCTTTCAATTAAATGCGTTGGATAATACATTTTAGTTCATTTATTAAAAAATTAATATTTTCAAGTTTAAATTTAAAATAAAAAAATTTTCAAATACAAATTTCAATTACTGAACTGGAGAGTGTTATTAAATGTATTGAATCGAAAAGTATATCAATAATTTTCTTTATTATTATTATTATTTATTTGAGAAATGATTGGTATACTTACCAGTTCAACATCTTCTGGTTTAATAATTAAAAATATAACATAAATATAGTCAATTTAGTCAGTTCTTGTATCCTGTGTGTATGATTGTATCATTATACCTATCTGTTTTTAATTTTAGACTAAAATATAGTGATTTTTTAATGACTAAACTGAAATGTGTTGAATTAGGTGTTGAACCAGTAGGTGTGCTAATCATTGTCCTATTTATTTATATTTATATTTTCTAAATTTGGTGATAGTCATGGTTAAGCCTTACACAAATTAATTGCAGTTGGACCTTCTCTGGTTGCTGGACGTAACGGATATTGTTGTGAGCAAGGTTTTAAAAACCGGACCGGTCATTGAACCATTTTCAGGTCCAGTTTTTGGTTTGACCGGTTCAACCGGTTCAATTGGTGAACCGGTCGGTTCAAATAACAAAGAAAATTTGATAAGGGAAATAGGTAATTTTGTAATTTCATTAAAATTAAGGGTTAAAATCGGTATAAGAAAGGAATGGTGAGGGTGAAATTGAAAAAACCAAAAAGAAAATTGCATAAGAAATTCAATCGGTGGTTTTTTTGGTTCTATTGGTTCTATCGGTTTCATCAGTTTTGACTGGTTTTGAACGATTTTGACCGATTTTAAACGGTTTTGATTGGTTTTGACCTCAAATGATTTTTTTATGTGAACCAAGCCGTTTTCATTACCGGTACCGATTTGACCGATTCAACCGACCGGTCCGGTCCAGTTTTAAAAACCTTGGTTGTGAGTTATATATGTTCTCCTACTACGTGACAATTTCATAATTTCATTCAAGAAAATCTAAGCAGTATTCATAAGACTAGCAACCTCTCCCAAGATAGCACCGACCCTCGTACTAAAAGACACATGTAACGTAATTTAGACAACCTATCTCGAGATTAGGAATCACTAATATCGTATATAACAAGCGGTACCAATCCAACGAATGGGAATCGACAACCTGGCAGTAGTACAATCAAGTGTGAGATTTAAAATGGAAATGGTACCTCAACTTGGAATTTAATATGCCATAAACATCCCTATAAATAGACATCATCAAACCACACCAAGGCACCCCACCCTCCACAGAAGCAATCCAGAGTACTACT
>BPVZ01000042.1:687400-700493 GCA_020521535.1 Rubroshorea leprosula
TATTTATATTTTCTAAATTTGGTGATAGTCATGGTTAAGCCTTACACAAATTAATTGCAGTTGGACCTTCTCTGGTTGCTGGACGTAACGGATATTGTTGTGAGCAAGGTTTTAAAAACCGGACCGGTCATTGAACCATTTTCAGGTCCAGTTTTTGGTTTGACCGGTTCAACCGGTTCAATTGGTGAACCGGTCGGTTCAAATAACAAAGAAAATTTGATAAGGGAAATAGGTAATTTTGTAATTTCATTAAAATTAAGGGTTAAAATCGGTATAAGAAAGGAATGGTGAGGGTGAAATTGAAAAAACCAAAAAGAAAATTGCATAAGAAATTCAATCGGTGGTTTTTTTGGTTCTATTGGTTCTATCGGTTTCATCAGTTTTGACTGGTTTTGAACGATTTTGACCGATTTTAAACGGTTTTGATTGGTTTTGACCTCAAATGATTTTTTTATGTGAACCAAGCCGTTTTCATTACCGGTACCGATTTGACCGATTCAACCGACCGGTCCGGTCCAGTTTTAAAAACCTTGGTTGTGAGTTATATATGTTCTCCTACTACGTGACAATTTCATAATTTCATTCAAGAAAATCTAAGCAGTATTCATAAGACTAGCAACCTCTCCCAAGATAGCACCGACCCTCGTACTAAAAGACACATGTAACGTAATTTAGACAACCTATCTCGAGATTAGGAATCACTAATATCGTATATAACAAGCGGTACCAATCCAACGAATGGGAATCGACAACCTGGCAGTAGTACAATCAAGTGTGAGATTTAAAATGGAAATGGTACATCAACTTGGAATTTAATATGCCATAAACATCCCTATAAATAGACATCATCAAACCACACCAAGGCACCCCACCCTCCACAGAAGCAATCCAGAGTACTACTGCTGTTACTGTAGCAAAAAACTCTAAAACATCCATCCATCCATCATCCACATGGCTTTCTCTAGGTATCTTCTTGTTCTTGCAATGGTGGTTTTCGTTGCAACCTCAAACCACCACCAGGCGCATGCATACACATGCGTCAATGTCCAGGCCGACTTGTCGCTGACATGTGATGGCTATTTGGGGGGCGTGCTTGGCCTCGCAAACAGTCTGCTGGGTGGTCTGCCTTTGATTAACACTCTGCCTCTGGTTGGCGGTTTGGTTCAAGGTCTACTTCCAGCCGGTCAATGCTGTGCCGATGTGAAAAATATGTACAATCAATGTACCACAGCCCAAGTGGATCTTCAAGCTTGTCTACAAGTTTGCAATCTTAGCCTTGTAAACCTCTGCTTAATTCTTAAGACTTGTGGTGTCAGCGCTACTATCTGTGTTGGGTACGTGTAATTCATTAATCTCCTAACTTTGCTTTGATTTGCATTTGTTTATATATGATTAATTATCTTAGTTTCCTCATTCTACTCTCTTTTTTGTTTGTGAAATGTGCAGTGTCGTTTAATATATGGGCATGCATGCATGCATGCAGAGGAGGAGGAGATCAAGTGATCCACTAAAATGTGTTGCAGCTTCCTTTGCTAGCTATTCATAACTATCTCCAATGTTTATGTAATGAATAAAGTTCATATACCCCTCCTTTCCCGCAGTGAAAGGACGGATTGAACTAGCAATTTGAATAAAGATTCTTGATTTCCCTCTTCATTTCTTTTTCAACGTATTCTTATATGATATCTTAATTTTATTTTCGTCTCAGTCGAATTCAAAATTAAATTTACGAAGATACAATGGACACTCTAATCAAACGCACACAAATGAAAAATTAGCTCATTATAATTGCTGTTTTATCATATTAATATTATGATAATACTATAATTATAATGTCAAGTATAGAATTGAAAATTTACAATTATAATATGTTGTTGAATGAGTGTAATATATTATTAAATAAGCAGATATACATATATATAATATTATATGTGAGTTTTTGAATGAAAATAATTAATTATATAATATATCATATTGTTATTTTACAATGAACTACATCATTTTCGTTGAAATTAACCCTTCTTTTGACATGGAACTTATAAGATGATAACTCACAAAAATTTGACGGTTGTAGCCTAAAAAAATAAAAAATCATCTTTGGTAATTTTCATGGAGTCCTAGTACTTTTTTCATTCCTCCAAAATTGTACAATTAAGGTTAAACCCTTAATTTAGTCCCTCAACTATTGCATGAACTCTGAAGTTAGTCCATGAACTAAAAAATTTCTAATTTGGTCTCTAAAGTTTTCAAAGTTAACTTCAAGTTGGTCCTTTTATTAAAAAATAATTGACATGTCCATTATTTAATAATAAAAAACTATTACTTAATAGCCACATATCATGTTAATAACGTGACACGTTAATTGTTTTTGTATGAAAAGATCAACTTGAAACCAAATTTAAAAACTTTAAGAACCAAATTAAAGATCTTTTTAGTTTAAGGACCAATTCAGAAGTTCATACAATAGTTAAGGAACCAAATTAAGAGTTTAACTTTACAATTAATTAACACTAAAAAAAAATTCATCATATGACCAAGACTTTTACATCAACAGCAACATTATAATTATAATATTATATAGGATTATAAGTTTAAAATTCAAATATGTTATCAAATTAGTAAATACATTACAATATTATGAATAGAATTTTGAATAAAAAAATTATTTATATAATAATACATTATGAATATAAACTTACAATGACATACAGTATTATAATTATATCATTTTTTTCCTCAACTAATAAATTATATATGCTAAAAGATCTCCAGGTGACTTTAATTTCCTTTCTTGTGTGTAGACTCTTCTGTCTCCAAATCGCATAATTTGTAACAGCCAATGCACTCATTAGAACCATTCTAGCCTTTCTATTTCTTCCCAATCCGAATGCACTTATAAGTACATAACCAGCACGGTATTTAGAGATAAACCTGGAGGAGGTAAAATTAAGTTGATTCTTATTACATGGTGGCCATTGTGGTAGCTCAGAAACGGGATAGTTTTCAATAGTGGTGCGTGCATGGATGTAGATAGAGTTGTTGATTTTTTTTGTTTTTTTGATAGTCAGATTGAGTTTTTAAATTGGTACAGGCAGTATTGGATTAAGGGTAAAATGCCTAGGGTATTATTCGATTTTAGTAGTTGGCGTCAGCTTTCATGTGTAGAGTAAATTGGGAAGGAAATCAAGGAATGCTAGTATGGCATTTCTCAGTGTAATAGGAGTTATGAATATTGTGAATTTTTTTTGTTTTTCTTATTTTAATGATCATGGCAGTTTTGAGTTAGTTTACGCAGATCTCAAAATTCTCTTAATTTGATTGAGGACAAGTCATCCACAATAGAACTCAAGAATTCATTAATTAAGATTATTACCTTATCATGAATCTTCATTATAAAATCTAACTATAGTTAACAAGGTTGGGAGCAACTCCCTTGCCAACTGATAAAGCTACAACTCTCTGGATGAATATTGTGGGCCCTTTTTTTTTTTTTATCAGCTAACAAAATGAAATTTATATTAAATAGAAATATCAAGGGTATCCCATTCCATCATGACCATAACTCAAAATTCTCCCAACATACAAAATAATTAAATCACAAACACATAAATATTCAAGCTAATTAATTCATGTTACTTAATCTTGTACTTCTTCTCTTGCTAATAGTTAACAAGGTTGTGAGTTCGTGGTATTAATGCGTATAAGCATTGGACGATCCAAAAAAAAAAAAAGTGTACAAGCATTGGAGTATGCTTGTATTCTTTTTAATAAATTAATTTTTTGGTAAAATTAAAAGAAAAAAACTTTTAGATATTTTAAAAAAAAAAAATTTATAACAACGAAAAACTATAAACCAAAAACAAAAAGTTGGATGACCACCCTTGAGGTTCACCCAACCGTTTTATTACAACCATGTCATCCATGTTTCAAATCTTGCAATTAGAGATTCCAGGTTCTCCCGCGCCCCTCGTTTAATTTATTCACCCAAGAGCTGGAAAATAAATATATATATATATGATGGCCGGTGGATTAATTTATTGTCAATATTTGATAAAGTTATGGTTGAACCAATTGGGAGTGTGTTACGGTGATACATAGTACGTCAAGTGGGAGTATTGATCTTTTTTCTTTTTCTTTTTTTTCTTTTTCCCTGATGAATAAAAATGTGGGAGTATTGATCCTGTATACATCATGCCGTTTGTTGCCTGGAGAATGCATATATTCTTTCTTTCTGAATTTGTGATCGTTAAAAGCTATACACTAGAGTACACCCACAACTTAAATATATGCCATGTACGACGCCTCCTCAACCCTTTCAATTTGAACAACACCAGATGCCCCAGTGGCAAAGGAGACAATATTTTGATGTAAGAAATATGATAATTTTTTCATAGATATATATATATATTGAAAACTGTTTTATAAGGTGAACAGTCTGTAAAATTAATTAATTGTTCTTGAACAAATAATATAAAAACAAATTTAAAGGCATTTAAATGATTTTACAGGACGAACTGTAAAACAGTTTCCTCGTACATATATATGTGTGTGTGTGACTTGGGATCTTGTTACACGTATATACAAAAAAAAAATTATACAATTAATATTTAAAAAACAATATTTTTTTTTCATTATAACCTCCCTGACCATGCATAGTTTTGAGATTAAAATTAAAGCGTATTTATTAAAATGACATAATTTTGAGAATGAGAAGCTTTTAAGAGGGTAGAATTAACAAACACATAATACAATACTAAAAAAAAAGAAAAAAAAAAAAAGAAACAAAGCACGTTAATGCGTGCATTTACTTAATTAACTCAGTTTTGTTTAATGAAAACTAATCTAATTCAATCTGCTCACAAAGAAAATAATGGATTATAAGGATACCTTTTAAGGTAAAAACTAAATTAAAACTACGATGAAGTGAAGAGAAGTAATCAGTAATCATGTTATTATAATTGTCAATTACTCCTTAATATACCCAAAAAAAGGAAAATTGTTACTTCTTAAGGTAGCTAGGGTAACAATTAATAACATGTCTCTTTACTAATTAATTAAGCAAGCATAGTACAATAGAAAAGACAAAACAAAAACAAAAAATGCAAAATTACATGCATTGAATTTGTTTATGAAAGTAATCTAGTTAAGAGCTGGGAAATGAATGCAACCAAACATTTGAATTCGTGTTATGTGTGCATGCAATATTGGCACCGAAGTCGATCCGGAATCATGCCGCCTGTCGCCTTGCTTTAATTTCCATCTCAACCGGCAATAGCTTTGGAGTCTATGACCTCTATGTGATTAAGTGGTCCGTACGTCGTATTAATTACTTGATTAATTGTTAAGGTTGTATATATATTAGGAAAAGTAATATCAAAATCAAAAAGGAAAGGAAAAGAAATGAGTTATGATGTACGATATCACTTTTCTCAATAGTTCAAAAAGCTCCATAATCATACAACATGAACTATAACAAATTCTTCTCTCCAACTGTAATTGTGAGAATTTACTAGCTATAGATGTATTCAAATAGACACACCAATTCATCAATTGCATCTTATGCCTTTTCAACCATGATCAAATTTCGAAAATCAAACTTTAAACACAAATTTTTTTTTTTATTTTAAGTCATATAAGTAAAAACAACTACCTTTCATATTTTAACTCATCATACTTACATATCATATGATTTAAAATTTTTTTTTTCAGAGAAAGTTCGTTGGCTTGTTTATTCTTAGACTATACACCCTTTCGTCCAATCATAATCATGAACACTCAAATAGATCATGTCTTTCCAAAGTTTAATCACGTCCACTAATTTAGACATGTCCTTGGTTATAAACTTGGTCTTTTGTGTCCAATCTTCACTATTTTGTAATTTAAAGTGCTCACTAATGTTTAAGAACTTTTCACATTACTCAACAATACTAAGCTTAAATCTTAAAACATGTAAGAAAAATATATTATTTTTTGTTGTGTACTTCCTCTATTTATTTTTAATAGATTTAATTTAACTTTTTAATTTTTCAAATATAAATTTTAGATGAAAATTTAACATATTATAAATAATAATTAAAATTTTTTTAATCAAACAAAAATATTCAACCAGGACTTCATGTAGATAAAAAAATTTATTATTATTTATATAAACAATTAAATTTTTATTTAAAATTCATGTTTAAAAAGTTAAATAATCAAAATAAATCTAATAAAAGAAACCAAAAGAGTAATTCATATTTAAATTATATATCAAGAAAACTGAAATATTGAGTAAGATATAAATAGAGTATTGAGTCACAAATTTGGGTTTACCTGTACGTCCTTTAATTACAGTAACAGTTATTGCATGTTTTATGGAAGGACCATAATTGGTGCACACCCGGATTCAACACCCGGTATATATATTCCACATAAAAAAAAAAAAATAAACCGGGTGTTTTCCATTTTTTTTTTTATGCGGAATGTGCATACCTGGATGTTAAATCCGAGTGTGCACGCATCATTTTCCTTTATGGAATTATATAGCTAGAAATGGATTTACATGTCGCCAACAAGGCACGTATGCCAACTTCTCATGTTAGAACCGACCTTGAACTAAAAGAAGACACATGTAACTTAATTAAGACAACTGATCTCGAGATTAACAAAGCTATGTATGTACGAGGAATAATTAATATCATAGCAGGTGGTAATAATCTAACTGTTGGGAACCCACAACACGACAATAGTACATCAAGTGTGAAATTTAAAATGGAAATAGTAGCTCAAGTTGGAGATTTAGTATCATTTTATTAAATATTTTAGTTTAGAGGCTTAATAATCAGTTTTGTAAACGTTGGACAGCTTAAGCACGCATTTAATGACCTGATTAATCATCAACTATTTTCCACTTTATTGTTACAATGAGGAACAAAATACATGTATCAAATCACAATTAAATGTAAAATTTTGGTCTTTTATCTTTAAAGTTTTACACAATTTTCATTTCTCAATTTTATTTTTACATTTTTTTATTCATTAACTATGGAAAATGTACTATTTTAATCTTCCGTCAATTAATCCGTCAATCTATTTGAATTTACACATTTTAGTCTCTCAATTTCTGATATATGCACATTTTTCGTTTCTCAACTTAAAATTGAGTGACTAGAAATGTGTAAATTTAGATAAACTTAATGGATTAATTAATTTTTTTTTTTGAACATTAATGGATTAATTAATGGAACGATTAAAAAAAATACATTTTCATAATTAAGAGACTAAAAAAATATTTAAAAAAGTTAAAAAATAAAAATTGTATAAAACCTTAAGTTGGGGGACTAAAATTGGCATTTAACCTTCGAACAACACTACTTGCACCCATTTTTTAGGGTTGAATTCATCAAATTGACGTAAGAGATGAGATTTTAAAACTGTTTAAAGAAAAATTAGTTTTCAAATATAAGTAAATTGACCTAAAATACCCTTAATTGTTCAAAAAATATATATATATATATATATATATAAGGACAATAACACCAACAACAATTACACTCTCGCAACCAGGGGTGCATGCAAAAAGGTTGAGATCCAATTGCTCGTTTAGAAATGTTTGAGTAGAATTTGTAAGGGACCCTAAAGATTGAGGACTACAATACAAAAGTACAAGCAAATATGTGCTGAGCTGGCACGTTACGTGGCATACGAGCCACCTGTCTTGTCGGCTGCAGCTCACTAGATGGCACGTCAGCAGTGTCTCTGGCCAATTACAGCGTGCCATGTCAGCAATTACAGCCCACCAGAAGCTACCACCACCAACCAACTCCTTGGCATTTTCTCTTCCGGCGTCGGCATTGTCGGTGGCAGGAGAAACATTCGAAATTTGGGTCGAAAGATGATACACCCAGAATGGAGAGAAAAGAAGCTGTATCCCATTTTGGGTATCCTCCTGCTTTCACTTCTTCTTTACCTTAATTTCAATGGAAACATCATCAGCCTCCCTATCCTCTGGCAGCGAGAGATGGGTTTTGTGTCCACGAATTCTACACGCTTCGTCGTCGACGACGGGGATGGAGGGAAACAACAATCGGCGATGTACATTAATGGGTGGAACTCGTATTGGTTGATGCAGGAGAGCGTGTGGGGTCAATCGAGGTCAAGGGTGTCGAGGATGTTGAAGAAAGGAGCAGAGATGGGGATGACTGTGTGCAGGACTTGGGCTTTCAGTGACGGCGGTGGCCCCAATTCCTTGCAGATAGCTCCTGGAGTCTTCAACGAAAGGGTCTTTCGGGTTTGTCTTGAACTTTTGTAGCTGATAATTTAAATGCCATTTTTTTCAAGAACAGTTTGGGAATACAGCGTATGATCATTGGTGATTGGTAGAAATTGAACCCATTTTTTCAATCTACAATGGTTTCAGGGATTGGATTATGTGATTGTTGAAGCAAGGAAGCATGGAATAAGATTGATTCTGAGTCTAGTGAATAACCTGAATGCATTTGGTGGGAAAGCTCAATATGTGAGGTGGGCAAAAGAAGCTGGAATTAATGTTTCTTCTTCAACTGATGCTTTTTTTTCTCACCCAAAGATCAAAGATTACTACAAGGGTTACATCAAGGTATTCTATGGTCAATTTGATATATATATATATTTTTGGTTGAAATTTGAAAACATGCCAGACCTAGTTATTTTAATGAGTAAATTAAAAGTCTCATTGGCTCAAAAAATTAAACTTGGAAAAAGGGGTGTTCCTTTCTCAGTTTTACTAGACTGAGATGGGGTGAATGAATTGTGAAGGGTTAATCCAGACATTTTTACTTCAGGGCATGTTGCATAAGATCAAATTAACAGTCACATGTTTAATTTGTAAAGTTAATGGCTCGAATTAATCTATTCTTGTCTGGTTTTGGTTTAGTATATATGTTAATTGTTGAGTTTCATGGATGCATTATACAGGCAATTGTGTCAAGAAAGAACTCTCTGAGTGGAGTTAAATATTCTGATGAACCAGCAATTTTTGCGTGGGAGCTCATGAATGAGCCTCGGTGTGAATCCAGTTCCTCTGCTCCTGTTCTTCAGGTGAATCCTTAAGGCTGCTCTTTTGTTCTTTTTTGACTATGCGTTTGGAAGCTTTTGAGCTTAAGTATTATGAACTTGTACCCATTATATCAAATATCACACTTAAGTAGATTTCATGATATTTTAAGAATACAATAATGTTAAGTGGAGGGGCCTTTTGCTGCATGTTGCTTCTTATAGGATTTACCTTACCCTTGTCCAAATTTATGGTTCAAGGTTATGTTTGAGGATTTTTTCATAGGACCTATGGAACTTGTTTTAATGTGTTCCTGTAGTGCAGGCATGGATTACTGAGATGGCTGTGTATGTCAAGGGTTTGGATCAAAAGCATTTAGTGACTGTTGGACTTGAGGGGTTCTATGGCCTAAATGCTAGCAAAAGACTGGAAATAAATCCTGGGAAATGGGCAGCCTCACTTGGATCAGACTTCATACAGAATTCAGTAATTGAGAACATTGACTTTGCTTCAGCTCATGCATACCCAGATAGCTGGTGATTATGACTTTTATTTTTAGCTTACCTTTTATTTTTCACATGCTTTAGTTGCTTTTAGAATGTAACGGCAATTGTCTAAAAATGTCAAATTATGACATCTTGATGTTCCTCTATCTAAAGTATTCAGGAGTTTGCCTTATTTCATTTCCCATAATTTTCATGCCATAGTTGGAAGACTTCCACATCCATTTTAGAGATTGCCAGGCCAAAACAGTAGTATAATTTTGAAACTTTAACAGGGCAGTGTTATCTAATATTGATAGAAATAGGAAAAATGTTAATAACCTAAACTAACACCTGAATATCTTAATAACATAATAGGCCTAACTGCTGTAAATAACAGTGTCAATAATGGCAATGGGCCTGTTTTGGATGTAATCTTAAAAACATGAGTTCATATTTCATTGCACACCTGTCTTCTATCTATGAACTTTATCTCTGTTGTTCATCTGCTTCATACATTTTGCATAAATTCCAGGATCCCAGATGCTGATTTGGAAGCAAAAGTTCATTATCTTTCCGACTGGGTGGACTCTCATGTTAGTGATGGAGATCATGTCCTGAAGAAACCTGTTCTCTTTACAGAAGTTGGTTCTTCATTGCATGTGACCCAGCAAGGACTATATGATAGAGATATTCTGTTGAGAACCATGTATGAAAAAATTTATGATTCAGCAAAGAATGGGAAAGCTGGGGCAGGAGCCTTGATTTGGCAGTTACTAGTGGAAGAAGTGGATGAGTATAGTGACCGATTTTCTTTTGTGGCATGGGATAATCCTTCCACCTACGAACTTATAAGAAATCAATCATGTAGACTTCAGAATATTTCTGGAAAGGGAAAAGGGAACAGCACACTTCATGAGATTCCTTGCTCTGGTCAGCTCTATTGATAGCAGTTTATTACACAGTGAGTATCGTACAGACAAAATCTTGTTCCTCTTAATGGTGATGTTTAAAATTAGTGTATATTTATTTTTGGCCTAGGTGGTTTTTGTAAATTTCTTCAATGGAAACAAAAATAAAATGAAAAGTAAGAAAGATAAGAACCAAGAAAGAATGATTGTAGTTGAAGTGTCAAGTATTTTAATATGATTGTAGTCGAAGTGTTAAGTATTTTAACTTAAGGTAAAGCAATTTTTTTATAAGCAAATTTTTTTATTGATAAAAGATACATATATGATGATCATCATTGATATTGGTAAATATGTTATGATTCACCATGGATGGTGCTATCTCTGCATAAAACAGGAGTTGCTTGTGCAATTGAACATCAGGGTAAAAGATTCAGAGTGACAAGTTCTAAATGCTAGTTTTATGCATAAATAGATAATGGGTAGTGGGAAGATACTTGGTTGAGACTGTTTATGCCATGCAACTGCACTTGCACCTTGACATGCATTTCTTGCAGTCAGAAAGGCTTGGCTTCCCACCACCGCAGTCACACCTCTTGATACAGTCGGACCTACATGTGCCACTCCACAAGCACCGTGCCATGCACCGTAGCAGTGGCACACATGACGGGCATCCATACATCATCTGGTTGACGATGCATTCTTTACATCCACTGCCATCTGAAGGACATGCCATTCCCAGAGAAATCATAAACCACAACATCAGCAGCAGCAACAGCCCAAGAGCTAAACTAGGTAGCTTCTTCTCCTCCATTTCTTCTACTCAATAATGAGCCCTTGCCTTTAAGTTATGTCTAATTTTTGTCAATTTATAGAAGTGTCAATGTTTCACACTATGATTTGGATCTATAGTAGCTGTCATCTGATGAATATCAAACGAATATTAATGAATGCATCAAATGTGAATGTGATTACTCTATTTTCTATTCCGTGCATGCCTGCTGTAAAGTTTGTCTATTTATTTTGCTCATTAATTGCATTGAATTTCTGCCAATTTCTTGTTTTGCACAACACCTTATCTCTGTCATTTGTGGTGCCTCCGTGAGCTGCATGCGGCATGTTTTTGCTCAACCCCTGCTGGCTATGGTTCCTAATTTATGCAGCATCTTAAAACCATACATACCAACCACAATGCCCAGACTCCAAAAATAGACCTTAAGGTTATGTATAATGATGGTTAGAACCAATTTTTAAAACCAAAATTTAGGAAGAATTTGTAATAGGTATTAATCATGGTATAGGTCCCATATGGACCAACATAACCAACGGTTTAAATAATTCTGTTCCAAAATTTCATCCTAAAATTCTTAAGGTATTATTCTAAGTAGTATTTTATTTTCTGCCAAAATCCTGTGTACTTAAGCGCAAATACTTGCATACCATTGAGTTTGGGTGCGCTAATAAAAGAGCATTTGTGTCGATTCCAATCCAAATGGGCCTTTTTTACTAGTCTAAAATGAAAAACAACATTCTCTAGTCATCTAACCCTTAAAGATGACTTAACGGCTAAAAATTTGAGATTTCAAATTAAAAATCTTATATTCAAATCTTAAATAAGATAAGGAGAAATTTAAAAAAATGAGAGTTATTCTCTCTTAAATAACCCATTATCAAACGTACAAAAAAGAAAAACTCATCTAAAAGATAAAAATTATAGGTGACTAACTTGAGATAAGAATAAATGGAAAACAAAAAGAATGAATCCTGAGACAATTTGCTTTGTAGGCCAAAAGCTCAACTTTTATTAATACGATACTCCCTACCAAATGAATGTCTAACTGCATGATTGTTTACGGGAAGAAAAACAAAGAATGGAAAAACCTATGTTCACTGTGTAAGCATCAGTCTCCTACAGATAAACCACCAACAAGAACACTGAAAACGAATTACGGTCACATCTAAAGCATACTTCAACCTGTAAAAACAACTGAATCAGGGCAAAGCAATGATACTGCATGGTTTTACCCATTTCATCATTGCCAGTCTTTACGGATGTCAAAGGTGTAGTTGATCTCCAAGTAGCATTTGTTGTCATCGTCAACAAACTGTAAACAGAAGAAGGAAAGAATTAAAAGAAAGAACCAGTATGCTTGGACTCAGGATGGAAAGAAATTAATCTGTATGGTTAAATGTCTAAAACATCAGATGGCCCACAAATTCAAATTTCACATGCATGGTTTGAGTCACATGATTCCTGAAAACTAATTAATTGAACCTCATTGGCAATAAAATATACAGGTAGACAGTTGAATTTGAATCCAAACAATGAATTTCAGCTTGTCTCGATATTAAGGAAGGGGTTACCTTCATTTGACATTAAAGGACTCAAAATTCTTCTCTAATGAAATCATTAAATGTTGATTAATCTTTGAATATGTTTTGTGTTTCTCCTTATGGTGGAGAAAGAGGCTTATGTACATAAAAGAACAGAACACTTGTTGTTGAACTTACCTTAGTTTTAGCTGAATAAGTTCCCCTAGCAAACATTCCAGATGGAGTTGTTTCTTCTGGCATTTCATGCATGTATGGTTCTGCCTGAGGACCTAAGGTGCCAATCATCTCCTTTGAGCTATCCACTGTTACAAAATTTCAAAACAAAGAATGTCTCCTTAAAAGGGGCAAAAGTCCTA
>BPVZ01000042.1:713231-723392 GCA_020521535.1 Rubroshorea leprosula
AAAAAAAAAAAAATTGTCACTGATTATGTACAATTACCATATACAAGGAAGGTGCATTTAAATTTGTTGGTACCCCATACCTTTCAATTAATATTTTTATAGCTAATACGTGGATATTTTTTCTTTGATTGATTAAGCATTTTCACCTTAAATGATTGGAAATTTGGGGACCCCAACTTAGCATCAATTGGTTAGTTTGTGCACACGTTTAAATGCCTACAAAACACACTCAAACTAGTCAATTTTGAAAAATTTTGCACCATTTAAATTAGTGAAGGGTTTTTCAAGAATTCTTTTGCATTACGGAATTCCTTTTACGTGATATCTTAATCTCGCATAAAAGGTATTTCATGTTAGTAAAAAAATTTATATTTGAGACACATGAGATGCAGTGTCTTTGATGTAATAAAATATTATTTTTTCTATTGACTTAATAGTTAATATATTACTTCTTCATTTTCAAAATAACTGTTGATTATTTAATTTTGAATTTATTTTAAATTAATTATTTTTTTTATATTTTAAGATAAATAAATATTTTTTTATTTTAATCTTATTATTATTTATTTATTTTTATTAATTATCTTATCATAAAAAATTTTCTTAAAAATAATATAAATAAATATATAAATTACTTTCAAATCATTAATTTAAAAAAAAAAAGATAAAAAAAAATATACCAAAAGGATATATATTCTTGTGATATTGTAGAATTTTTCAATATTTGATACGGTCACATTGATCGAAAAATGTTGGGGTAAATTTTGGTTATCACAGTAAAATTAGAGGAACATGATGGCATGATAGTCACACGAAAGAGAGAAATGATGCTGATATAAGAAATGCCCTCCACCATATGCAATTGCCAAATCATATTGTTAAGTTTAATTAAAAAATCTCATCTATAATAATACTTTTGAAGAAAAGTTGAAACATTTACAACTAGCCATTTGGTAATGTCTTTTTTCTTGTCACTGACATTAGGCACTATTTGCTAAAGATTCTTCAATTTCCTTCTTTAATTAACTCTTTTCTTTTATTCATTTCCCCCTATATATACCTCTCACATTCCACCAATCTCTTCACTACACTCACTACTTCCTACTCTTTGCTGAATTTCCTATTTTTTCATTTTTCCTTCAAATTTCAATACTCCCTAGCCTTCTTTTGCTTTCTTCCCAAATGGCCAGTGTTGAGGTATGCATGGTGTTTTTTGTTGAAATCCCTTCGTTTATTCAACTTTTTATGATTGATCACCCTTTTTTTAGTGCTATCTTTTTCCTTCTTCTTATTTACAGAATAATTTCAGTATATATAGATCTAGAGCATAAGGGCTAGATCGATCATCGATCAGTTGATGAATCAATCTATATCCCATGATCATGTTAAATCACCCTTTTTCTTTGTTCTTTTCATTCTTTAAATGGCATGAAATTGAAAACCAAAAGGATCACTTCAGATTAATGATAAAATACCTTTCTTACCTTTGATTCTTGTAATATTGTTCATTTAAAATGATATAGTTTTTGGGGTTTTGATTTGAAGGTTCAACCAGCTGCAACAGCATTGCCCGAGAATGAGACACCACAGGTAACCAAAACAGAGGAGACTCTCAAAGAAGAACCTGTGGTTCAAGCACCAGTTGCCACTGAGGCAGTAGAGGCAGAACCAACGGAAACAACACCTAAAGAGGAAGCTGCGGGGGAGCCTGAGGCAGCTCCAGTAGTTGAAGCTGTTGCGGAGGTTGAAACAAAGGAGGTTGTAGAAGAAACAAAGGTTGAGGAGGAAGAGAAGCCAGCTGCAGAAGAGACGAAGGAAGAGGCTACTGAGGTGAAGCCTGCAGAAGTAGAAGCAGTTGTGGAGGAGACCAAGGTGGAGACCACTGAGGTTGTCGAGGAAGCACCTGCAGCTCCTGTGGAGGAGGAAGAGGAGAAGCCAGCGGCGGTGGAAGAGAAGGCAGTGGAAGCAGAAGCCAAAACAGAAGTTCCTGTTGAGAAGGCTGAGGAATAGAGAGGCTAGACAAGGCTGCATGTCAAAGTTGGCAACTTTTTTAGCTTTCTATTACTATTATTGTTGCTAGTCTTTCTCTTTTCTATTACTAGTTGACTAGCTCTATGATGAAAATATGGATGGGGTTTCCTCTTATTTGGTTGATAGAGTTTGATTTTTAGCACTTGGGTCCTTGTTGGCAGAGATATTCTAGGTTTTATGCATGGGGAGGGAGTTAAAATGAAGGAGGAAGACTGTTTGGGTTCAATCAGGGTCAGAATGCGTTTGCTTTGGTGTGATGAGAGGTCATATCTCTGTATCTCAATAATAATGTTTTTATATTTTTTTTTTCTTTTGAAAATATTTACATGCCATTTTACTTATGCTTCCAACCAAGCTTCTACTTCAAATTCTCTCAAACTAGTTTAATTATGAGGGAAGAAACTCCTTTAAAAAAAAAAGAGGGAGAGGAATATAACAAAGAGAAACTCAAAGGTATTTGAATAAAAAACCACATGATACTCACAGCTTTGTCGGAATTCTATTTGGGCTTTTTTGTTAGTATATACGCAATGATGACTTAGTTATATAAAGTGATAAACTAATTATATAAAATGAGATAACCATGTCTTTCTCAAATCTCTCTATGTATCCTAGGAATCTAACTCCAATATAAAATTCAAGCCTTTAACATCGAAACACTTTGGAAGACTTTGGTTTTCCAGGGGAGCATAAGTTTTAGATTGAAGGTCCTAAATTCGAATATTTGGATGAGTAAAAAGAAATTTTTTAAAGAGAGACCATCTATCGTTATATAACTCATCAATAAAATGACATAATATGGGGAAAGATACTGAATCCAAAACCACATGATGCTCACTGTTCGGTCGGAATTCTATTTGGGAGTTTTTGTTTGGTACATACTTCGATGATGAATAAGCTTATATAAAATGGAGAATTAGTTATATAAAATGAGAAAATCATATCCTTCTCAAATCTCTCTACATATCCTACGAATCTGACTCATAAAATTTAAGCCCTTAACATCGAGACACTTTACAAGACCTATGTTCCTAAGGGGAGGATGAGCTCTAACCTGATGGTCTTAAGGTCGAATATTTCGATGGGTAAAAAGATATTTTTTAAAAAGAGACTATCTATTGTCATATAACTCATCATTAAATGTTACAAGATAAAATCACTGACATAAAAAATGTTCAAAACAAAAACTCAATAAGCACCTAACCCTAGAGGCCCAATGGCTTTAGCCATTGAACAGGTGCACTCCCCCCTCTCCTGCGCGGGTTTCGAACCTACCCCATGTCAAGATGTTCAAAAAAAAAAAACAAAAACTCAATAAAGTACCTATCAGGAAAAAATGTTATGATGAAACATTCCATGTTAAAATGCCCCTCTAGCTGAGCATATATTATTACAAATTAAGAAACAAGAATCATTTTCAGGTGAAAATTTCCACAAAACCTAAATATCATGTTATTTTGAACAATCCGATATACATAGAAGGTCACCATCAAAGGGAAAGAAAAGAAACATGGGGTAGTAATCTGTGTGGTCCTGAATGTCATTGCATAATCTCAGTAATCACATTCACACGACATGAAAGCATGGCATGTAGCTTAGCTAATTCTAGGCAAGTCCATGGATTTTTTTTCTTCCCCAGTCCTAATTTATTTATAAATAGTTGAAAAAACAAAAACACAATGACACCTTACAAAGGAAAAGACAATTTGACTTCCATCACCTTCTTACATGCTCTAATGACAGAACAGATGATATTTTACCCTATAACATGTACAAGTTATAATTATATGTGCAGTCAAAAAAACTTTCCTTTATACCGAATGAGAATGCAATTAATGTGTTACCAAGTGCCAAAACTGCAGCCTATATGCTCCTGTGTGATAACATTAAGGCGATCTTTCATGACAGCCATGGAAGGATAAGGTGGCAAGCACAGTCGGTAAAAGCAAGTATGAGAAGAAGGGAGTAGGTTGTCTTGCTCTTGGGAATTATAAATGTGAAGTTTTGAGGCCAAACCACGAAAACCTTCAATTGGAAGATATTTCACTGAGGTCCAAAAGAAGAGAAGCACTTTTCTCTGCTCCACAGACATCTTCCCAACAATCTGAAAAATTTTGAGCATGAAACTGTTAATTAAAATTTAAAACATAAAATCCTGGTAATCAAAACCAGTGGAGGCATTGCCTCAATAATAGTCTAGATAATTTAATTCAAAGTTAAAACACAGCAAAGACAAGGTAATGCAGAACTTCTTAACCACTGATGCCAATATCTTTAAGAAAAATTGTGAAAGAAAATCTATAATCCTACCAATAGATACAGATACTTCTCACTCTGTCAACGAGCATTCCTGAACTCTAGACTACAAGGTTAGTTTACAGTTATCCTTAAAAGCCTTGCACTGAACAATGAGCATCACTGGTTAATTACAACTCATGGCATGCCTTAGCTCTTATATATCCTGTTCAGTCACTTTCCCTTTATACATAGCCACATTATTGAAAACTGGGGCAAAGCATAACAATCTGATTCTGATAAACTGCAACAGGATTGACTATAGAGATTGGAATATAATTCTCCAAGCTAAATCTAAAATCAATAATAGCTTTAAAACAGTTTTAAATCCAAGTCCATAATCAGAACCATTTTATAATAACTGCTGTGGAAAATAGAAGATAGATTAAGCATAATGGCATTGTGCCTCTAGAAGCAGATAAACCAAAAAAATAAAGTACAAAGTAGTACATAGTGGTACACCCAACAGCCAATTATTTCCACACAAAAAAAAAAAAGGACTAGTTGAAACAACACATAGGGGAAAAGTCATAAGCCAGGCATTAAGGCTTCAAGTAGTGGCAGGAGGATGAAAGATAAATTTAAAGGGAGTAACTTTCCAAAGAACAAAATAGGGACGAAAGCACAATCTTAACATACCTTCCAGAACCAGGTTATCTGAGGGTCATTTTCTCCATAGCCATTGTACTCAGTGTATGCCTTCCAATCTTCAACAGCAATGGCACTTTCACTTCCATATAGCATCCCATCTAGATCTTCAAGTTCCAAAGCTTTGAAAAAATACTTCTGGTCTCTTGAGCTAGAAAGAATATCAGCAAATCCTTGTGCAAAATGGGATACCTGTTCAGAGACAGATGTTACAAACTGATGCCGAATAAGAAGGTCAATATATTCCTGCCTATTTCTGCTATTCACAGCAATGCTTTTCCCACCAGGACGCAGCTCTATAACTTTCTTGGATCCCAACTCCTCAACTTCTCTAACAAAAGTCAATCCTAGATCATCTGAATCAATAGCATCAGCATCCATAGTGAGGATCTGCTTGTAGCTACTATACAAACATGGATCTGCCTCTTTGATATCTTCCAAAGAAACATGCATTCCAGCCAATTGTAAGAAAAAGATACGATCAAAGACAACACCTACTTGCACTTTATGCATCAAGGCTAAAGCAATCACACGACCAGCAAACTTGAAGTAATCAAGGTGCAAGTGATGCACCTTAGATGCTGCATATAGAAGAAAATTCATAAGTAACAGTTATCCTGTGTTATAGATTCATTATGGTTATATAATTTATACCAGATGTGCATTCTACAAACTTCATGACAGGTATAAAGAAAACAACTTTCAACTTTTCAGGATTCATATTCCTAAGCAATGAATGACAAAGAGAAGTTTCTAGTGGTAGTGGCCCTCAAATTTGAATCTATTCTATAGGTAAAATTCAATAATTGAGTGGGTATTCTTGTTCTGTATAAAGGTAAGACAACCCCACAATTTATGAGAATGATCAAAACCCCCAATAATCCAAAACTCTTTGCTGATCCCTTCTCAATGCTTCCATTCTAAAGAACAACCATGTCACAATTCATGACACCTTGTCTGATAACAGGTATCATGTTTGGAGACAAGGATGACAGTTTTGATTAAACATGAGAGGGGAAAAAATTACCATGTGTTCATGATTGGAAAATAAGAGTTAAACTTTGATCACCAGGTTGAGGGTCTTAGAATAGCTTCACCAAATAAAGGGAATTATTTTCTTCAGCTGTAAAGCTGCATGGCACAATCTAAGTTGAAAAGTTGATTGAAGCAGATCATGTAGAAATTGCAGTCATTTAACAAGATGATTCTCAGATCAATTATATTTGATGCTTGTTATTGAAGCCAACAAGCGAGACTAAGCAACAAAATTGCTCACTTCAACCCATTGAATGAAGAGAGAATAACACAAATCTCATGGAACTAGGATGTGTTTGGTTGGGGAGGGAAGTTACCCCCCCTCCCAACTTTCCTCATAGGTCATTTACGTATTTTCACACCTTAATACTACGACAAAAGGGGGTAAGAGTGGCATTTTTAGCCTTTATTTTCCCTAACACAGTTTCCAACTTGTAAACTTTTCTTCCCATGCTTTTTGAAGAAACAACCTTCCTACCAAGTTTCCCTATGTCAATTTCTTACCAAATTGGAAAAGTTAACAACCCAACAAAATTCCAACAAAACTTCATTACAGAACTTTTCAACTTTCCGTACAATACATTCCCAACCACTTTCCCTGTAAAGTTGGTCTCTAACCAAACACACCCTAGAGAGAAAAATTCAAAGCATGGCCGAGAGAAATGAGAATTTCAAAGAGCCTCACTGATCATTGAAAATGATGAGTGATGAATACAAGTTTTCAGAACAAGTCCAATCAGAACTGTGGGAACCACTGATACTAAGGTTAAAAGAGATAACAAAGTGGATTGAGAATATATTATTAACTTGTATTTCTCCCTAGCCCAAAAACAGTAAAATCATATTGCCAAGTTAAAATTTTTATTTGTGCCATGTTTAGGACTCCAGAGACCTATCTACCACACCGCAGCATAGCAGAAAATAAAACATTTTTCGTGATGCAGAAACAACAATTAAAGTAAAAAGCATTCATGAAAACCTGTGTAAGCTTACCATTATTAGGAAAGAACCGTCTGTGATCATTTGGGCAATGCGAAAAAAGGGCAATCTCTGGATTGAATAGAGCCTGGCATACCAAGAAAAACCACTCCCTCAGCACACCAGGTCCTGTAGCTTCTTCATTTTTGAATTCCATAAACAGACCAGCATGCAGTGACTCAGTCTCTGCTCGAGCAATGTATTCAAAAGATTCTTCCAACAACTTAGACCTGTCAATAAGCATTTCATGCAACTCATCATAATCTTCCTTTACCTCTGGAAACATCTGCATTGCCAAATGCCTCCTAGATTCAAAATCAATTACATCCTTATGCTCAAAAAGCCACCGATAATCATCATTTCGCCCTGCATATCTAACAATTAAAGCACACAATGCAGACTTCCTAGGCTTCAAGACCATCCAAAACATTTCTTCCGCACCCTCATAGAGTTTTGAAATGCCATCCAGTCCCTTCAAAATGGCAAGATACTGATGCCATCCGTCTCCACTTTCTTGTCCTGACAAACATTCCTCCACTCTAGCAAGGCATTTATCCATTTTATTCAACAAATCATTAAATATGGCATGGAGGTGATAGACAGAATCATCATAATCCTTATTCTGCGACTCAATAGAAATGGGGATCTGAAATCCTGCACTCTCAATAGCAGAGCACAAACCAGTCAAAAAGGACACAAAATCACACACATCACTTGAAGTTGGCCCTCTGGGAATCCCTATGCGCAAGGGAAAGGCTGACTCTATACTTGACTTCAAATCGTTAGACAACGTCTCAGCCAACTCACTGACAAAAGGGAAAATATCTCGTATCAGGAGCAAGCCTTTGCCCTCCTGTTCACGCTTCAACCCCACAGTGCCATCAGCAGCACTCTCCAACAAGAACCCCAGAGTACTCCGGCACAACTTATACAAATTATCCTCATCAGCAACCTTCCTAGCCAACTTGCAAAACTCTAACACCACAGGCGTGCAATAAACGTGCAGATGTTTTGATAGTGAAGTTTTGCAGGAATTTAAGAAAAGTTTAATGGAAGCATCCGCACACCTTTTGTTTTCACCAATTGGAGACATATAGAGCATCACCAGAAACGCCGGAGCTGACGAGGTCATAAAAATCTGCAAATGAGAAGGGGCAGACTCGTCACCGTCCTCCGGCACCAGCGAGAAGAACTTCTGCAGGCCTTCATTGACGTACTTTTGATTAGCAGGGGCCAGGTCACCTCGGCACAAGCGGCGGACGGCGGAGATCACGTCGTCAATGGCTTGCCACGCCTGAGGGTGGTTGGTGGACCGCATACGGCCGACAAGGTGAAGACTGGCATCGTTCTGAATTCCACAGTCCGCAAGGGACCGATCCCACTGCAGCTGTTTGCCGCGATAAATAAGCCGCTGCTCGAACACAGGAATTCCAGTCATGACCTGAATCTTCTCGTGGAGGGATTTCACAGTATCCTTCGAATCGGCATGGACAACGTTGGTATTCCCCTCGGAGAGCATCCGTATGAAGAATTGGAGCCAGGAGGAGGACGACGTTGAAGAGAAAGATGGAAAACTGGAGCAGGAAGCGCGGTAATCGAAGGCAAGGTCAGTGGCGGCGGAGGCGGCTGAAGAAAGGGGGTAGTGGATTGAGTGATTGGTGTCATGGTAATTGGTATCATGGTGGTGGTGGTGGTGATCGTCTTTTCGCATTCTGTGGGTTAAAGTAGAGTCATCGTCGTCTTCGTCGAAGTTAGGGGAGTAATCATCGAGCTTGCGCTTGGAGGAGAGACGAGGATCAACGGCAGAGAAGTGGAGGAGAGACATTGGACGGTGGGCCCCCAGCCGATTACGGAGGGGCAGAAGGCATGGGATCGTCGGAATTGGGCGGAGACAAAACCCTAGGTGGAGTAATCGCGGCGATGAGAGCAGGAGGAGGAGTAATCGGAATTATTAGAGTATGAGAAAGACACAGCCGTCAACCCAACAGCAAGGCCTGAGAAAGAGGTTCAATACTGGACATGTTACGCTAAATAATTTTCTATTTTTTTAATTTAAGATTTTTTTTTCTTTTGCCTACGTACATACATCATATATATCATTATTACTAGCTTAAATATTAATTTTAGTCCTTTAATTTTTTAATTTTATTTTTTTAATTTCTTAATTTTTTTAATTTTTTTTATTTTTCAACTCTAAAAATTACACAATTTTAATTTTTTTATCAGTTATTTATAACATGACAGTTAAATAATCCTATAGTGGTATTTTTTAAAACTTTTTTTATAACATGTCAATAACACATCTTATAATTTGATTACGTGTACAAATAAAATATCAAATTAGATGCTAAATTATATTAACATTTATATTTTTACTGATATAAATGAGTGTATACATTCAATATTACAAATTAAAATAACCAATCATTTTAATAATACATCATATTATATCTAAAGATGAGATGAAAATATTATCCCAAAATCATTTTTCATTAGTGACTCTTTAAAGATCTTGCTAATCACGAAGTTAAAGTGTTTGCATTAACTGCAAGAAAATTTTTTCAAACTATAAATAGTATTTTAGTCACAAAGTATAGGATAGACATTTTTTTCTCAACTAAGACAACCCTTGCGCATAGTGGATACAACTTTCTTAATATCTTATCTCACAAGTTTGGTAACTTCCCTCTTATGCTCTTGAAATTGCCCCGGCCAAAAGGAAAAAAATTCCTGGGATTGAACGAACTAGTTTCAGAACCCCTTTTCTAGAAAAAGAGACGAACCGTTGCAAAATGTAACATAGGTCATTCATGACAATGTAAATAACACAACCGTTGCTGTGCTCTGGTCATGGCTAACATGAATTTTGTTAAGGATATTAAAATTGTGAAATTTTTAACAGTTGATAATTTATAAAATAATTAACGTTTATTATTTAAAATATTAAAATTAAATTATAAACCGATATTTTGAAATATCTTAGTTAACTTTTTAAGAAAAAAAAATTACAAATCAATAAAATTGTTGTTAAAATTAAAATCATTCATGGCTACAACCTCAGTGCTGTCGCTGATGCACTGAATTTTGATTAACTCATTACACCACAGGAGGCATGGTAGAGGTAAGATTTTCTTGGCTTGGGTTTGATCATAAAACTTAACCAATAAAATAAAG
>BPVZ01000042.1:777990-788974 GCA_020521535.1 Rubroshorea leprosula
GCATTAATACCAAGTAATGAACTTTATTTGTTGTTTGGCCATATAGTATCGAGGTTTATCTTCATCCCAGGTCATGATTATGAATTTTCTGGTCATAATTTTTGGACAAACTGCAAATACTTTATTCTTATTCCTATAATTATCTAGGTTGATTAGGGATGGCAATGAGGCTTGTGGGGTTGGAGAGTCCCTTCCCGTTCCTGTCTTCGCAAATGGTGGGGATGAGAATCCCACCGGGGATGTTTGACGGGAGGTGGGGAACGGGTTGGGTCTTTGCACTAATTAATATCAAATTATAATTTTATAAATATAATTAATTAATATTTAACTATGATGAATAAAATTTTAAAAATTCAAGTATAATTAACTAAATTTTTTTAAATATAAAATCAAATATAAATTGTTTAAACATAAATAAAGATCAATTCAATATAAATAGCTAAATCAACAATTTGTTTCAAATATAAATAAAGATTAATTCAACATAAATAGCTAAACCAACATATTTGTTCCAAACATAGGCAAAAATCAATCCAATATAAATAAAATAACTAAACCAACATCCAAATTCCAACATGAAGGGAGGGCAACTCAAGACACCTTAACTTTCAAAATCCACATGTGCTCATCAAAAATCCTACAATACAATTAGTAAATAGTTCATGTTAACATATTTATAGAAAAACTATTTACATTATTAGTATAAAAAAAAGTCATGTATATTTTACTTCTGAATTACTTTCTTCACCACAATCCACATCCTCATTAAGAGTAAAGAAACTTACATCATCCAAAAAACCTATTTCAAAAGAATAGTTATGCCTTTAAATTGAACTATAAAATAGATTCTCATACCAAATTAGTCATTAAAAAAATAAACTTTGAACTTTTCTCTAGTTAATGGGAATTCTACCCTTTCACAGTTTCACTTTTCTATTTTCTCCTGGAAATGTGAGCATTCATAGTTTTCTCAACTTCTTGATTTTACCAAGAAGTTACTACACTTTTCTATGTTGTATGTATATGTAAAGAAATTAACTAAGCAATTCACTAATAGAAATGGCTATGAGCAGTTAGAGAATCAAGTAAACTCTAGAAAATCCAAACTTTTTTTATGTTAATTCAACCATAAATAAATTATTTATACTTCTAACCATTTGGATTTGTAGCCTGTAGGTGAAGTAGTCTAGCAGTAGAGATAGAGTTCAGCAGTCCAGTTTAGCAATCCAATAGATCGAATGGCAGATGGCTTCTTGATGGCAACAGTCCAAATGGATTCGACAACAACAATGTAGCCTAGTAGAAGTCCACTCCAGCAGTAGTATGTAGTCTGGCTTCGACAATAGCTCTAGCAAATCAGTAGGCGGCAATGGAGGGATTTAGGGTTACTAGGTTAGGAGAAAGGCAAAGGTGAAAGTGAGATTTGAGAAACTAGAAGTGAGAAAGATTAAAAGAATGAGTGTTGAGCAAGAGCAACTAAGTTGAGTGACTGAGTCTGAGATTCTTGACTCTTGAGTGTCGACGATAGAAGGGGAGGGGAAGGTTTGAGTGATGAAATGAGTAAGGTTAAGGTTAAATGGTTAATAATGGGTTGGGTTGGGTAAATTTGGGTTAAGTTTAATTTTTATTAGATTTGGATTGGGTTTGAAGGTTGAATTAACTTTAAAATAAAATTAATTTACATATTTTTTTAATTTTTTGTGAGGATGGGGATCCTCAAGAGGTGGGGAAAATTGCTCATGAAATTTCACAAGAGGAAAATGCCCCCAATCCCCGTCCCACAGGGAGGAATAACAAGGAAGAATGTTCCTCCTCGCTCCATCCTTGTGGCAAGGATTCCCACGAGACCCCGTGAGAATCGAAATAAATTGCTACCCCTAAGATCGATTAGTGACCCTACAAAGATCTTATTAATTAGTTAGTAACTTAAATAATTTAATAGTAATTTTTTTCTAGTGAAATTAAAAGGTGTTGAGTTCAAATGATATGGTACGTGAATGAAATGAATTAAGAAATATGAGATAACTATATTTAATTATATATATCTATATATAATCTCACTCACCATAAAACTAGTGTTTGCACGGACTGCAAAATATTTTCGAATATCTATAAATTGTATTTTAGTCACAAGGTACAGGGTAAACATTCATTATCAACTACAACAAAATTAGGATACATTAAAAAATTTTCTTAATACCTCTCAAGTTTGGTAATTTCGCTCTTTGAGTTCCTGAAATTGACCTGGTTAAAAAAGAAAAGTTCATCCTATATATATATATACATATATATATTAAAAAAAGTACATACTAAAATCACAGTTTAGATATTAAAATATTAAATTATTATTAATAAATAAATATATGGTCATATGGAAGAGTGCCATTATGAGAATTTTTGTAATTTAGTTTTTGAGCTACACTTTTAATACAATTTAGATTGTTATTGTTATATTTTTAATTATTAATATCAAATTTTTTTTTCTTAATTAACAATCATATCTTTTAATTTATTAAAGAACAAAAAAAAATAAAATTTTAAGAAAAAATTTAATATAAAAACATAATAAATAATTATATTAAAAAAATATAACAATAACTCCACCCATTTAGTCTCACTTACGAAGTAAAAACTACTTTTTTGATATACTTTTTTTTTCACATTTAAATGTACTTCGATTAAACGCATAAATTTTACTCCCTAACATTTATTTAATTAAATTTCCAAAATGACATAAGTATTTATAATGTCACATTGTCGATAATGATAAGGGAAATGATTTTGAGATAACCTTTTCATCTCAATTTTTAGTACAACCTGATGTGTCATTAAAATGATTGGTTCTTTTAATTATATAGGACTCGTAATATTGAATGCATCCACTTATTTAATGACATGTGGAAGTTGTATCAAAAAGTAAGATGAAAAAGTTGTCCCAATAACACCACTCTAATGATAATATAATATTTAAATAAGTAAATATATATATAGTATTTTTATAAAAGAATGAATGGTAATTGATACACACTCCGGTTCACTGCATGACACACTCATTAAAAAATTATTATTTTTTATCTGAAATTAAAAATAAACAAGTTTGATGATATAGTTATACACACAAGATACACGAACTGGTTAAATTAATTGTATTTATATTAGACAGTGATTGTTACACCCAATATTTCAACACTCAGTTCAATATCCTCTGATTTAATCATTAAAAAATGACTATTTTTTTAGTTTGAAATTAAAAACAGACAAGTATAATGATACAATCATATACGCATAATACAAGAACTGACTAAATTGACTGTATTTATATTATATTTTTAATGACTAAACTGGATGGTGTTGAACCGGGTGTTAAAATATTGGATGTACCAATCATTTCCCATTTATATTATATTTTTTATCACTAAACCGGAGTGTGTCAAAAAATGTATTGAATCGGAGGATGTACTAATCATTTTCTTAAAATAATGCATATAATATCACTCTAAATAATTGACATAAGTGATTTCATTGTCACATTTTTAATTATTAATACTATTTTTTATTTTAATTGATTATTATATTTTTTAATTTATTGAAAATGTAATCTAAAAGTATGATTAAAAATTGTATTAAAAAATATAATATTAATTATTTCAAGTGTGACAATAACCCACTTAATTGACACACTAAATATTAAAATGCAAATATTTAGGAGTGGGTATATTTTATCATCGAATTGAATTTATGCAACTTTCGTAATTGAGAATTATGAATTTTCAATTAAAAATCTGTTGTTCCTAATAATTGATGTACAGTATATCTCAAGAAAAGAACTCTGAACCTCAAATTTAAAATTTTAAGTTTCTTTTAGTATAGTTTTGGTTTTGAATTTTTTTTATTTTTTATATATATTTAGTAAATAGTATTATATTTAAATTAAATTTAATAAATATAAATTTTATTTTTAAATTTAATAATAATAATTACTAAATATATATCAATGATATGTTAGTTCAAATGAAAGCAATTCAATTTTTTTTAAGTAAAATTTTGAATTTTGATCTTGTAATTACATAAATAAATGTTAGCAAATCTTCACTTTATAAGATCCAAAATAATTTAACTCCAAATTAATCGGGTATATCAAATCCATGATGAATGGATTAAATTTCAAGAACCTAAAGTTGAGAGATCTATACTAATCTGTCCAAGAAACTACATCCATATTGAATAATGACTTGTCCACTTTATGTATATATATTTTCGAATAAATACCAGGTGATGAGCTTTATCTTTTGTTTGGCCAAAAAGTATCAAGGTTTATCTTCATCCGAGCTCATGATTATGAATTCTCATGTCATAATTTTTTGGATGAACTGTAAACACTTCAGTTCTATAATTAATTGGATCTATCAATAGTTTTACAACTTCAAGTAACTACAAAACATGATTAATTAATCATTATATAAACAATGGAAGCTTGACTAAAGCGGAGGAAATTATATATCCGTATACTAAAGAAGAGTTGTGAAGATTATTTCAAAGGTTTCCTTTACTGAGAACAGAGTATACTGGAGAGCAAAAGCTTGGAACTGCTACGGGAGCCGGTTGATCTTTAGAGCCTTGAACCTGTTAGTTTTAGGATCATAAGAAACCAGAGCTTTCTTGTTACACACCAACACAATCTTCTCGTTCTTCAGGACACATAAAACTCTTATGAATCTTCCCACCCAGTTCGAAGCAAAATCTTCAATCACCATTCCAACAGGAGCATTATGAGACTTGTTACACTCCAACACAATCTCCCTCTTCTTCAGAACTGCTTTTCGAAAAAAAGGTAGATAATAGTCAGGTGGATCTCATTGCCATGCAACAGAGAGGTCACCCATGATGATGTAAACTGTTACTGATGCATTGATGATCTAAGATTCAACACAAACTAAAAACTAGAAGTAGAGTCTTGCAGAAAAAGAGAAGTTAAAATTGCAAATTCATGGTTGCTTTTGCTGAGAAAAGAGAAGGTAGAAAAGGAAGTGCCTGGAACTCATTGGGTAACTCCCTCATTTGAAGAGTCTTGATTCTGTTCTGTACGGGATCATAAGAAACCAGAGCACTGTAATTATACTGCAACAGAATCTAACCATTCTTCTGTGCACATTTGACTTTGGGAAATCCTTTTAAGAAGCTTGGCCATCTACTAGGAAAATAGGGATCAAAGGAGAATTGTTTTTCCCAAGATTCCTTAAAACGGTATTGCTTCATCACCCAGGTATCAAAATGCACAGCATCAATTAACCTAGCCGCCGATAGACACCCATTGAGCACGGAAAGACTGCAGCCGCGTGACACAAGTCGTTGACAAGGTGGGTGCGGAATTTCTTTGAACACCTCATCTGCAACGTTGAAGGAGATAATACCAAAGATAGGACCGACTCCTCCCATCCCAACAACAGTCACCCAATGGAGAGATCCTTCAACTAGAGTCTCAGATGGTCCAATTTTATACGCCAATTGTGGATCGATGATGGGGCAGATTTACTAAATTTTGATAGCAATTCAGATAAATTAGGGAAGACGTCGGTTTCAACAGAAGTCTTATATTTTAATTTAAAATTAATTAAAAATAACTTCAAAATTTACACTTAACCACTATTTGAATTTCTATGAAAATTAATCTTCATTTAACAACAAGCTTACCATTAACCATTCTTCTAAAAAAAAATTGCCATTGCAATTGCAATTGTATGTAATTGATACCAACAGAATTAAATTTAATTAAACGAGGTACTTGTTTTTTTGAGAGTTTTGGAGGAATGCAAACTTATCATGCATTAACAATTCTCCTAAAAAATCAGATGGATACCAATAAAAGTTTAGTCGAATTCCATGAAGATGTGATTTTGTTATTGCCTACAATTAATTGAACCTAGGACTTAGAAAGCAAAAGTGGAGCAGATGATCTGGATATACATATTTGAACTGATGAGTTTGTACCAACATTAATGTACTTACAAAGTAGAGTTGGAGAAGAGATTTCAGATGATATGTGCCACCAAGACAAAGCGCAGAACCCATGAGTTTGTACTTTCATAGACAAAGCTCAAAAAACTTGATGCACTAAAATCACCTTAACAAGTGTATTAGTTGCTCTAAATAATATAATGATGAAAAGTGTTCAACCCACAAGGATTGTGTTTAATTAAGTATCAAAATAATTAATCTAAATTTATTTGAACAATTGAAAAAAAGAAAGAAAACTTAATTAGCAAAATAATAAAAAGAAAATAACAATTAAAATAAACATAATCAAGATATAAGGTACTCGACTTCATCATAATCAATCAATATAAATTCTGGATTAATATACTTTCAAAACTAATTTATCCAAAACTAATTTATTGAGTGTTATTGCATGTGATGACGGATTTCTCTAAATTAACTAACTAGTTTTCTCAAGTTAAATTAATTCTTCACTTATTTGTTAAATCAATTATATCTCTATATAATTTTAAACAAACCAATGAACATTAAATTCTATGGAAACCTCTAGTTAAGAAAGGGGAGCTCCTAACTCTCTTCTCTTCCTCCACTACCATATGTGAGCTAATTACCTCTTGATCTCATAGTCTAACACATGGTTTATATTATTAGTGATCTAATTTACGCAATTCTTTCTCAAGTTTATGCATAAATCATTAAATCAATTGAAAAGTAATCAAACTTCCAATGCATCAAATTCAATAATATAAACTTATCATGCAAATAACTTTAATTGAAAGCATAAAATCACAAAATTTATATTAAATTGATTAGGCTACATCATAGTTTTAATAAAATAAATTAGTTCACAATAGAAATAATAAAATTTGAAATTACAGTTATGAATATAAGAATATCTAAGAAAAAAACAAAACTTAATTTGAAGTAATTAAAATTTTTGATTTTCTATTATTGATGGATCCTCTATCTTGACTTCCAAGAATGCTGAAAAGAAGGTTGCCACTAACCTCCTCAATTGGAATAGAAGTGGGATTTGAAACAGAATAGGAAATTTGAAATTTGGACGCTGAACACATGGTGCTGATACATCAAATTACGTGTCGACACAAAACAGGAAATAAAAAGTCTAATTCCAAACGTTTAATGCATAGTGTCGATACCTCTATGTGTCAACACTACACCCGTGTCGAGTTTTTTTTGCAATTTCTTCAATGGTAAGTATCAGATCTAGTCCTCCATCTTTTTTATGATTAGCATTTAGATCCCAAAAATCAAAATTCATTCATTTAGGTCCCAAGGAGCAGCCTTCTTCTTGCAATTCAGTCCCTCAACTTTCAAAATATGTTCAATTAATCTCAAAAACTCTTATTGTTTACATTCAAGTCTTTTTCTGCACAAAGAATAAAAACCATGTAAAATTTCATTAAGTTTATCCAAATATTAATAATATCAAGACAGAAATTTCACATGAATATTTATATGAATTCAGTTTATCAATAACATATCTTGTCTCAAAGTTATTTATGTATTTATTTTACTACTAAAATAATATAATTATAAAATCACATAATATTGAAGGTTTTATAATATGATCCTCAATCTTCTCATCTTTCCTTCTTCTTTTCCTTTCTTTTTCTGCCTTCTCTCTTTATCCACCTTTCTCTTCTCTTTTCCTCTCTTTTATTCTTGCATAGATATTGTAAATTAGGCCATAGGGAACAAAGGAAAAGAAGAAAAAGGTCCATCTTGGTAAATGAGTCTAAATTACATGCCAATTTGACAATTTCTTCAAGCAAGAGAGAAAACATAATCATATATGGTTGACGGAAACCTAAAATATCATTGTAATAGCTTTCCCTTATTTGACAAATCACATCATCAAATCGTCAATTTCCTAAGAACAATATTATAGGGTAAAACCTATCAGTATTATGTTTGGTGTGAGTGAGTCACAACTTCAAGTAACTACAAAACATGATTAATAAATCAATATATAAACAATGGAAGCCTGACTAAAGCTCAGGAAATTATATATACGTATACTATAGTAGAGTTGTGAAGATTATTTCAAAGGTTTCCTTTACTGAGAACAAAGTATGCTGGAAAGCAAAAGCTTGGAACTGTTATGGGAGCCGGTTGGTCTTTAGAGCCTTGAACCAGTTAGTTTTAGGATCATAAGAAACCAGAGGTTTCTTGTTACACTCTAACACAATCTTCCCGTTCTTCGGGACACATAAAACTCTTATGAATCTTCCCACCCAGCACAAAGCAATATCTTCAATTAACATTCCAAGAGAAGCGTTATGAGACTTGTTACACTCCAACACAATCTCCCCGTTCTTCAGAATTGCTTTTTGAGAAAAAGGCAGATAATTGTCAGGTGGATCTCATTGCCATACAACAGAGGTCACCCACGATGATGTAAATAACACAACTGTTACTGATGCATTGATGATCAAAGATTCAACACAAACTAAAAACCAGTAGTAAAGTCTTAAGGTTAAATACCCTTTTTGGTCCCTCTACTATAGGAAAAAGCCCCTTTTTGGTCCCTGTACTGAAAAAATCCCTTTTTTGGTCCTTACTGTTCACAAATCCGGCCCCTTTTTAGTCCCTCCGTTAAAATTTTGCTGACTTGTCACGTTAATTAACGGAAACACTTATTCTTTTTCTTTACGAAATGACGTGGAAAATCCATGTGTCAAAAATTAATGACATGTTAAATTTTTTACTTTTAATTACTGATATAGCCTCGTCTTCTTCCTCGGCTTCTCCTTCCTCCAGCCTTTCTTTTTTTTCTTTTACCTCTAGGCGAACCCAAGAGCCTGGGTTCGCGAGGACATTCAATTCCCTTAAATTTTTAAAAAAACTAACAAACAATACAGTTTTAGCTTGCCTAAATTCTTCCCCTGCAATTCAATCAATCCTCACATTCTTCAGAGTTCAATCTATACAGACTATCAAACTCAACATTAAAACAAAAATCAATTTCCAAACTCAACATTCTTCAGAGCTTTGGGATCGTCCCTATCAGCTTGCTTGTACAGCTCCGGCTGCCCCAACCGGAACTCATTCTGCAGCTGAAACCTAACCAGCGGCAATTATTTGATGATGGATTCCTATGAAGATTGCCGTGGTCCTCCTCATTTTGATCCAAGCTAGCTGGGTTCCGCGCAGACCCAATGCTGGGTTTCGAGAGGAACCCAGGTCTGGGTTCCTCTCGAAACCCAGCTCTGGGTTAGCGAGGAACCCAGATCTGGGTTCCTTGTGAACCCCGCACAGGCTCTGGGTTCCTCATGAAACCCCGCATTGGGTTCCACGAGGAACCCAAGATGATGAAGATGATTCTGAAGAAGAAGAGGAGGGTGAAGAAGAAGAGGAAGAAGAAGATTAAAAAATTAATTATGTTTAATTCATAAATTAATAAAGTAAAATTTTTAATTTATATAAGTGACACGTAATATTGAGATAAAGTGTTTAGGTGTATTTATAATTTTGTCCACGTCATTTATAATTGTACATGTAATTTCCATGTCATTTATAATATTATTTATATAAAAAATAATGAAATAATTCCGTTAATTAACGTGACAAGTCAGCAAAATTTTAACGGAGGGACTAAAAAGGGGCCGGATTTGTAAACAGTAAGGACCAAAAAAGGGATTTTTTCGGTACAGGGACCAAAAAGGGGCTTTTTCCTATAGTAGAGGACCAAAAAGGGTATTTAACCAAGTCTTAAAGAAAAAGGGTTGACTCAAGAGAGAGATTTAAAGTTGTAAATTCATGGTTGCCTTTGCTAAGAAAAGAGAAGGTAGAAAAGGAAGTGCCTGAAAATGCATGGGTAACCCACTGATTTGAAGAGTCTTGAATTTGTTTTCTACAGGATCAAAAGAAACCAGACAACTGCAATTATACAGCAACAGAATCTCACCATTCTTCAGTGCACATACAACTGTGGAAAAGCCTGGCCATCCACCAATAGAATAGGGATCAAAGGAGAATTGTTTTACCCAAGATTCCTTAACACGGTGTTGCTTCATCACCCAGATATCAAAATGCAAAGTATCATCAACCAACCCAGCTGCCGATAGACATCCATGGAGCACGGAAAGACTGTAGCCGCTTGACACAAATCGTTGACAAGGTGGGTGCGGAATTTCATCAAACACCTCATCTGCAAGCTCGAAGGAGATAATACCAAAGATAAGACCGAATCCTCCCATCCCAACAACAACCACCCAATGGAGAGATCCTTCAACTAGAGCCTCAGGTGGTTCGATTTCATCCGTCAATTGTGGAGGCGGAGCTCCTTTGTATCTCCACTCTGTTGTTCCTACGGTAAATACCTGAACCATTGATTCATCAACGGTGGCGAATCCTTCATCCACTTCTTCCACTTCTTCCACATCTAGCGCCGGGTGTACTACCGTCATGATCTTCTCGTACCACACAATCCTGACCACTTTGAATTCTCCTGTCCTCGGATGAAACCCAAATGAAAAAACTTCACTTTGATTCAGAAATCGGTGCGCTGGTGGGACTCTCACAGCGTCTCCAACAAAAGGATTGTAAATTAGCAGACTGTAAGACTCCGATGAACCACCGATTAAGGATAAACATAACAGCCCGTTACAAGAACCCACCAGATTATCAACTTTGGAATGCTGTGGTGGGTCGATTTTCCTAACCCTTGGACTACAATCCTCAATATCCACAAAATAGAGTTTCCGAGGCCAGGAGCCAACCCAATTGTGGTTGAAGAGAATCAGACATGGGTTTGAGTCACTTACCCGGTTACGGAACATCAGAGGGAATCCAGGATCGGCGATTAAATCATAGCCGGCATGGGAAGTGGTCTTGAAGTGGATCAGAGAGGTGATCGGGAGTCTTGATAGGATTTCGAGCAGCATATCCAGTGGGAGATCATGAAGATCTCTCTGGACCATCTCTCTGTTGGAAGGATCATCTGCAAGTTTGACTCTTTTCTTCT
>BPVZ01000042.1:821335-831858 GCA_020521535.1 Rubroshorea leprosula
CATTTTCTGCTCATAGGGTTTGAAGTAATTTAATAAATATAAATTTTTATATTAAATTTTGATTTTAAATTTAATAATAATAATAATGTCTAAATATATACAAATGATATGTTAATTTGAGCAAAAGAAATTAAATTTTATTTAAAAAAGATGTTAAATTCAAATTTTGTGAATAGAAAAATAGACACTGTGAACATTTTCTGCTCATAAGGTTTGAAGTAATTTAATTTTAAATTAATTGAGATTCAACACTCCTTTTAAATATTGAGGATTAATACCAAAAAAAAAAAATAAATATGTAAGAAGTAAAAACCAAAACACAAAATGAAATCCATGATAAAGGGATTAAATTTCAAGCACTTGAGTTGAGAAATCTATACCAATCTATAAGAAAAACTATATCCATTTTGAATAGTGACTCGTCCACTTTATGTGTGTGTATATATATATATTTGAATGAACACCAGGTGATGAATTTTATCTTTTGTTTGGCCAAGTAGTATCAAGGATTGCCTTCATCCGAGCTCATGATTATAAATTCTCTTGTCATAATTTTTTTAACGGGTAAATACTTGAGTCCTATAATTAATTGGATCTATCAATGATTTTATAAAGATCTCACTAATCATGAAGCTAAAATGTTTGCATTAACTATAAAACATTTTTTCAATCTATAAATCGTATTTTAGTTACAAAGTACAGGGTAAACATTTTTTCTCAACTAAGACAATCCATTAGCATAGTGGATACAATAGAAGACTCAGCCTGCTACTTTCTTGGACATCAAACATCTTGCTTTATCACAGCTAGCTTACCATCTTCCACGTATCAGATCATCTGCAAGGTTGATTCTTTTCTTCTTTATTCCCTCTTCGGCATCCATGTTTGTGCAAAGAGAGGAAACGCGGATGATGGGAAACGTCGCCGGCGTCATATATACAGTGTCTGTTTACTCACATAATGCATGATAGCATGGATGGTGCAATTCTGCCTAACATCTCTAAGTGACTTGTGTTATCTTCAGTTAAGTCCACAATTTGGTTTTTGAATATTGCTACAAGTTTCTTATCGAAGAAGCTCACCTTTGGCAGTGTGAACATCCTTAGCTTTGTTTTGTATGCATGAAAATTAAAGCTAGCATGATCATCGAGAAAGTTGTCAACCTCAAAAGGTATTTGGACTTTCACTCTCCTTTTTCATATCCATGAGCGGGCTAGCAAAGCAGCTCTACTAGTGTAGCCACACTTTGCCATGTAGAACTCTTTCAAAGCGTTGCCATTGGTAACACAATCAGGGTGATATGGATGGAACCTTTTCCACACAAACATTTGTAGCAAAGACAAGCAAACATATGGCTCGATGATATATTACACACCACCAAGAATCTCATCAAAATAAAGTAAATCAAGCATGTGATAAAGTGTACTAAGTATTAATGAAGCCAATGGAAGTCTTACATCTTCAACCAAGTGTATGGCTAGTGGGATACACCCAGCCATTGTCTCATGGTTTGGAAAAACTTTGAAGATGAACTTGCTCAACCAAGCTGTGAGGAAGGCTTCCTATACGTATGAGCTGTCCTTACCTTTGCCAATTAGAAAGTATTGTATCCAAATAAGAAAATTAATGTTGTATTCACCCCTCCATGAGCAAAAAGAAGTACTTGCATTTTTCTTCATCACCTTTTTCAAAGCCACTTAGATGATGCTCTCTTTTTGTGTCAATGTTATGTGGCATGGATCTTTGCTTCTAACGATGGGCAGTAGCATCAAGTTCGTTGCATCTTCCAACATTATTGACACTTCTCCAAATGCAAGAATAAAAGTGTGTGTGTTGATGCACAATTTTCTCACCAAGTGACGAAGACACTCAACATTGTTGGAAATTTGCCAAATTTGACTCAAAGCTATGGATTTGAGAATTCAAGCAATGTAGAGTACCATTACAAAGTTATCATCGGCCAACATGTTTTTGGCCTAACCCATTCAATCCTCAATTTTAATTTACAGGAATGTGAAGCAAAGTAGCATCGATAATAAATCATGCCTTTTTAGCCTTGTCTGCATTAAATCCTTCAGCGAAGGGAACTATGCTGTATTGACTTTTCCGTTGATGAAGAGTTTGAGTAAGACTAAATCTTATTGCTTCTCAAGTGTCCCTTTGGTCGACTAAGCGTTGAACTCTAGAAACCCATCTTCAAAAGTGTACCATGGATCATGGTATGGGTACACTATGTCGATCAGAAGAGGATCAACCATTGTTGAACTATTTTTATGTAAAAAAAAAAAAAAAAGGAAGAGAAGAGGAGTGAAATTTGGATTAAAGAAAATGAAGAAACTCGCAGCATGCAAGAAAAAAAGCTTGATGCTTACCTTGATTTGAAGAAGTATTTGCCAAATCAATACTTGGGCCTACTTCTTAAGGTTGAATCTGGACACAATGCAACAAAATCCATAAATTTTTGTGGGAGATTGGTGAAAATTTGAAGACCCAAGGGAGAGGTATTCCAATGGTTTTTAAAAGGGAGAAAGAACTTGAAAAGTCTGTAAAAAGGTTGAAGAAGATGGGAAAAAGGGGCCAAAAGAGCTTTAAATGCATCAACCAACCGCCTTGCTACATGTCATTCATCAACATGGCTGGATGTCATTCAAGAACTACAGGCAAGGTGCATGGTATTATCCCACACTCACTTGCATTAGATATCCCTTAAAATCTCCCATTTTTATGTAGCAATTACTGTGAAATTTTTAGAGATTTGGATCATTCTCTTTTAAAAAGGGAGGGAGTTATCTTTTTAACTACTAAAAACTACTTCGAAGGTAGTTTCAATTCCTATTTGGATTCAAATCACACGTGAATAGTGTGCAAAAAAATCTTTCTATTGTAATTGCTCCAAATTTATTATTTTTCCAAGTAATAGTACAACCCATACCAGAACTCTGACGAAGACATGACTCAAGTCTACACTCCAACCTTATATCTACATTAATCAAAAGTCATTGCCTAAGTATTTCTAAGCTACACCAATTATTTTTCAAATTTTACTAGTAAATTTATAAAAAAAGGGCTCAACCAAGCATGGGAGTAATTTTTCATTTATAAAGAACTTTCAACTTCACGAATATTTGCTAAGCTTCATTTATGCAATTTATCATCTTGGTCAAATTTGGCCTTGTTGTATCCATGCTAAAGCATCATCGTCAACGACATCGGTTTTCTTTGCTAAAGTCTTGCTTTAGCCTTGCTCATCAATATTAGTCACGTCACGTTGTTGTTATCTATATTGTTGCTATCTATTCTTATGGTCGGATTTGGCCTAATCTTGTCCCTATCAAAGTTATACCAATTCTTGGGGTGTGTCGGTAATGGAGGTTGATGAGTCAATAATGAAGATGACATAGAAGCTGACTAGGATGCTACTTGCGGAAAATGAAGAGGGTATTTTTGGCAGCACCCACTTCACATGCGAGGGGCTACACACCATAGGCTATCTCGTTTTGTCTGGCGATGTTAGTTAGTAGCTGAATCTCTAGCAAAATTTGAAAATGCAGATTTTCTAACCAAGTTGAGAGAGCTGGGCAGCGATGACAGGCTTTCAAGAACCGGGAATGATTACACAATTACCAAAAATAATATGAATGAGATGTACACTGTAATAGAGGCAGCAAGGATGGAAGATGTGTAGGGATTAAAGATTACAACTTTAGAAACATATCTATACATAAATTATTGCAACATCATAATAGTGGCAATAAATACGCCCTTTATTATCCCTAACAAACACTCTCACCCTATAATGAACAACCCTTATGTTATAATGAAAAATATAACAACTCTCTATCCTTAGAGCTTTCTCAAAAGTGAAAGAGATAAACTCGAAAGTAATGATGCGAGAAGGAAGGGTGTCCATTTAGGGGCTTGTGGATGGATAGATTGATCTCGTCTTGATGCTAACTCTTTAACTTGACCCTTTGATACTCAAGAAAACCACCCAAAAACTTAATCTGCAATATGTTGTCTCATAACCATGATATTTTGCAAGTCTAGAAATTATTCTGCAGTATTGGAAATTATTCTACAGTATTGGAAGTGCAGAAAATGTAATAAAAATGGTGGTTTCTAGGTATTTTTGGTGTATATGGGGAGGGGTCGAGAATGAAGGATGTTTCAGAGGAAAATGAAGGTGTGTTTCGAGAGGAAAAAAGTTAGATTTGAAAACTGTTCAAATTTGCTAAAAAATGAAGAAAAAATTGTATACATATATGTGTGTAGTGGCATTTTCATAATTTTTGGTTGGTGAGTCAGAAGTGCACAATAACCTAATGGGTAGATTTGGGGGAACTGTCAAGTTTTGAGTAGCTTTGGATACTGTTGACAGCTTTCGGCTACCTTCCCCTGGTCTTTGCCCTTGTCTTAATGATAATTATGGCAATATGGTATTATGTGTACCAGAAAAGATACTTGTTTGAGCTTGAGCATAAGGTCTCTGGGGAATATATTGGACAACCGGCTGAAAATCCAGCAATAAGCAGGGTGCCAGGAATGGGGCTTTTCTACTTTGAGCTTGTGCAGGGGATACCTCCAATTTTTCCTCATTTCATTGCTCAAGTCCCCTCCATTCATTCAGTTCTAGTGTTTGTCTCGACCAAGAAGATTCCTGTTACCAGAGTTGCATTGGAGGAGAGGTTTATGTTCAGACAGGTGAAGCCAACAGAGTACAAGATGTTCCGCTGTGTGGTAAGGTATGGCTATATGGATGTCGTGGGGGAACCTGAGGTGTTTGAGCGCCAGTTAGTTGAACACTTGAAGGAATTCATCCGCCATGAGTGCTTCCTTGCTGGAGGAAATAATAAACCACCTGAATCTGTAGATGAATCAATGCAACAACAGATGAATCAATGAGTTCCCTGCTTATTGCTGGATTTTCAGCCAGTTGTCTAATGTATTCCCCAGAGACCTTATGCTCAAGCTCAAACAAGTATCTTTTCTGGTACACATAATACCATATTGCCATAATTATCATTAAGACAAGGGCAAAGACCAGGGGAAGGTAGCCGCCCTCTACAAACTTATACAAGACAGAGGAGAAATATATAATTTCAATTGACCCAAAAATCAGAAAAAAGAGAGCAATCCACCATATGCTTATCTTCCATATAACCAGCATTATAAGAGTAAGCATGTATGTAGTGACAAACATAACAGCAACAACAGCAATTCCTATAGCCAAAAGAAAGATAAGTAATTAATTTCTGTTTCTCAAAAGGAATTTTTAATTAGTACTCAATTTTTCAGCTTACCATATGCATTGCCGATCTTTGTCGTGGTTTTGAATGCAGCAGTGACTATAACGCAGGCAACCATGAGCATGTAGTTGATCTCAGGTATATAAACCTGTCCTTCATACTTAGCAGAGGTATGGATTACCTTAACTTTTGGGAAACACCCAAGACTTAAGGACTGAGATATGATCGAAAATGTTCCAGATATCATAGCTTGGCTGGCAATGATAGCAGCCAAAACAGCTACTACAAATTGTGGCAAATATAGTGGACCTGCGTGTATGATTCATCTCTTAGAAAATATTTACTTAATGAATGAATCAGATGATAGACAGCTTCATTTTTCATGGAATTTAATTACCTGGAATTGATTTGTAGAACGTCTTGTCAAAGTGTTCAGGGTATTTGGTGAGATACGCAGCTTGTCCTGTATGTGCAATTACTATTGATGGCAATACAATTGTAGAAAAGCTAATCTGCAAAGGTCACGTGAAATTGTAATCAAAATGGAGAACATGCAAAGCAATATATACCTACAGCTTCCTTTTGCACTCTGTAAATTGACATAATGGTTAAGTTGTCCAAAGTTTTGAGTCCTGACACAATAATACACTAAGCTTTTTGGGCCATGACAAACTTTTGATTCTTATAACAAAACCAATTTATAGGAAAAGAGCACGGAAATGGAATCTCTTTCTGAGTACTTACTTGAATTGCTCGGACATTGAAGTGACCTAGATCAGCAAACATGGCTTCCGTTCCTGTTTCAAAAATATCACATATTTAACCAGTCAAGAAATGTTTCATCCATTTAGCATATTTTCAAGTTAAATGAAAAAGGGTAGAGCACTAAATAGACAGACCAACCTGTGATGCAAAGAATCACTCCACCAAGAGAAATCCATCCTGACTTTCCGTTTCACTGGAAGTATTTGACTATGTAATATGGATTAAAAGCACGTAACGCGCTCACCTCATGTTCGAATAGGTTATACAAACCTATACCAGTTAGGAATGCAAACCAAACAGAGATAATGAGTGCAAATGAAAATCCAACTTTATCTGTCCCAAACCGCTGGAAGAGAAAAAGGCCGATCAGAATTGCTACTGAAATTCCCACCACGGCATCTGCAAATCAATGGTACTGTATTAGACAAATATATACAGCCTATGGTAAACAAAGCATATGAATTAGGTGCAGAGAAAAATATTAAAATGGTAAAAGTATGTACCAGTACTGAGGGAGGAGATGCCACCCACTGCAGAGAGAACTGGAAAAATAACAGGAAGAAAAAAAATTTAATATGTCAAGAGAAACAACGGTTTTCATACTGAAGTGCTCCTAATTTCATTTTTATCAATTTAGTCCTACTTTTTAAATTAAACGTACCACTTAACAATCAGTTCAGGAAAGGTGATGTGGCCTTTCTTAATATGTCGTCATTTAATTTTTTTTATTTTCAATTAATAGCTTTTGCCACGATATTTATTCATTGACTAACAATTATTTAATGCCAACCCCAATCTAGATATATATTTCAATTTCTTAGTTTTAATTTATCATCAAGTTAAATAAAAGAGCTTCTGCTGTAATGGTATGATTGTTGTTTTAGGATTAAAAACTATCAAGTCGCATTCTATGTGCCGTGGCCCAGTGACCACTTGCTGTCTCAAATAATAACCTGTGATTTACACTCTCAAGTCTTGGGTTTAATACCTTCCACTAACACCTCTAATATACTAATTTCTAACCATTGTCCTTATCAAAAAAAAAAAAAAAAAACTATCAAGTCAAACATGTTGGTGTACAGCAAAACTTAAGTTTTCTTTTTTATTTAAAATAAAAAATAAAATTAATTAATAATAAGAATTCAATTTTATTGTAACTTTAGTTCAATCCGAACAATTTAGACATCTTTATAATCTCCTGAAAAGTTAGAGGGCTAAATTTCAAAAACTAAAAAAATTAGTAAGACTTAATTGCGAAAATAATATGGGTCTAATTTATGGGTTTTTTATAAACGATATAAAGCTGTAATGCTGTAATTAATTTTCTGTCAGTAAAATTAAGTAAAAGGAACTACATGCCGGTGATCTGAATAAATTTAGTTTCGATTGTGCTTTAAAAATTATAGTTTGATACTAAAAAGATTAAATTATTATTAATAAATTAATATTAAAAATAAACTTTATCAAAAATATTTTAATAATTTTAGAACACGGATTGAATCTAAAACCCCACTTATTTTTTTTAATGAAGGAAACGATGGAAACTTCTCAACTAGACAACCAAAAAACAAAAAGTTTAAACAACAGAATTGATGAATCTACCTGATATGCTTGGGGTGAGAATCCCGTCTCCGATCACCATAGAAGCCCCGAGGATGGTGACAAGGAAAAGAAAAACCTGAATAAACCTGCTGTTCTCGAGCACCTTTTTTTTATCATGGAAGCCCATTTCAACTGCCTCGGCGGTGGTTCCAATCTCTAGTTGGAGACCTCACTGTCCTCCGGTTGTTGATTCGGAACCAAGCTGATCCTCTCATACTGGCTTAGCAACGAGTACAGGGCGAACGTTCCTCCTGCAAATACATTGTTTTCCTCCATACATAAATTTCAACAAACACTTGGTCGTAATCAATTAATTCATCATCAAAAAACAATGGATTGGACGTCAAGTGACCAGTCCAATATAAATATGCTTTAGTGAAGGGTAAGAACAGGGCAAATATCAGATTTACGACCTTCGCCGTTGTCGTTGGCACACAGGACGAGAAATGTGTACTTGATGAAGGGTATAAGCACGATGGTGTAGATTACGAGGGAGAGAACCCCAAGAACGTCTTCCACATGTTTGATTCCATCAGTAAAAGTGCTAGAAAACACATAGAGGGGAGATGTTCCGATGTCTCCATACACCACTCCGATACTCTGGAATGCCAAACTCAACGTCTTACCCCAATCTACCTGCAATATTTTTCTCCAAAAAATTAATTTCAAAATTTTGACTCTGATATCAGATCGTAAGTTAATTCAAACATTTACAATAAATAACCTTCCTGACCTTTTTTAAGTATTTAAAAATTTTAAGAACAATAAAGCCTCTCTTTTGGAATGTTAGATATTCAGATATATGTAGTACCAGGCAAATCAACTTTAAAGTACTGAATTGAAAAGAGAGAAAGTTTAACAGTGCCAAGACTGTTATGTGCAAAAAAATCTCACAATCTACAACATTGAACAAAAAAGTGTTTTGCAGTGAAAACTGCAATGCAGACTCTGCAGGTATTAACGCTTGGATGATTAAATGGAGAGAGTAAATGTAAAGAGAAGACTATACATGTGAGGCGTGGTGGTTCGGAGCAGAAGAGACTCTACCGGCTTCCAGGTTGAAGGAGTCCCCACGGTGGAGATTGGTCCAGGAAAACTTTCGATCGTTCAGTTTTCTTTCAGCTCCGGCGGTTGTCGCTATTCCTGGATCACCATTGTCTGTCATTTTTTTCCCAATGGTGTGAATTTTCTTTGTGCGATGGGAGGCAACGGTGGATTTATAGAATTCAAAGGGCAAAAATCCTTCTTAAGCCCCCAAGCTTATCCTAAAATAACATTTACGTTTTTAAATTAAAAATAAAGCAGATAAACTCTTCAATTTCACTAGTGATATAAATAAATCCTTCTCATAAATGGGTCAAACTGTCTATCTCATAGTGGACTAACTCTGTTTTTTCTATGGACTTCCACTAATTCACATAAATATATATATACTGATGTGTCACTATTCTATGTATAAAGGGATCAAAGTGTGTATTGTATAAAAGTTAGAGGACTAAATCTACCTTTTATCCCAAAAAATTGCAAAAGGAGTCAGAAACCTCACATGGGTACGATGTTGAAACCAGCGTTTTCAAAATCGAATAGGATCGGTCAATTGAATTGGTTCATCCACCACTCGGTTTCTAAAACAAGCTAAGTGGATACCCAAGCTTGTTTGGACGATCGGACCATCCAGATCCGCGAAAACCGCCTAACCCGTTTCGCTCGTCAGGCTCAGTGAACTCGTTGAGCGAATTGCTCCATGTTGGATGCTACAACTTTTTTTTTTTTTTTTTCCACAGTCGGTGACACTCAAACTCAACCACTTTTTCCAATTTCCACAGCAAAAACAAAATCTTAAGACAAACAAAACCATATTCTCCACTCTCTAGCCTCCATCAGTCCATTGATTCTCCATTCTCCGGTCCAATCTCCATTCTTCAATCTCCATCACGTTTCCAATTTTCTAGCGAAGAAGAAACCACAAGACAGTAGATCAACCTCCATCACTTCTCCATTGCTTCTCCATCGCTTTTCCAAGTCGAGCAATAAATCAATGTCCAGCGGCTAGCACATCATCAAAATAGAGAACCGATGAAGAGTACATAAAGAAAAAAAAAAAAAAAAAAACTAGAACATGTACTTGAGATCGACACCTAAGCAATAGAGGCAGCCATGGGAGGGACACTGATGGAGTTTCAAAGGCGAGATTGAAGAGATAAAGAGAGAAATGAAGGTGATAAGGATTTGAGGATTTTTTTTCTTTTTTTTTGCCAGGAAATTAGGAACAAATGAATAAATGCAAGTGATTAATTCTGGCTAGGAGGTGTGAGTTACAAAAATGCCCTTATTATTGAAGATTTATGCATGGCTCCACACAAGGGATTGTCTTTTCCTTTAAAGTTGAAAAGGGTATTCAAGGAAATAGCAATTTTACTGCAATGCCCTACGTTTTTCATATATATATATATATGTACATATAAGAAATTATTGATACACCCTCTAGTTTAACACACCTAACAACACCTATCAATTTGTTATTAAAATTTACTTTTGAAAATTTTTCTGTTTTAAATCTAAATTTAAAAATATTAGTTTCTTAACAATTGAACCAATATGTGTTATTAGGTATATTCAACTGAAAGATGTATCAATCATGATCCATATATAAATATATATAAGATGCGTTAATTTTGAAATTTGTAGTTGTATGGTATTTATTTATTTAGTTTTAAATCTTATTTTTCATATATATTTAGTTTTGAGACTTATTTTTGATATTATTATTTGAATTTATATAGTTATTAAATTTAATTTAAACTAAAAATTACTATATAATGCTAGAAACTGCAAGGGAAAAAAAATGGAAAACAGTGGCCAATTCATGCCAAAAGAGTCCAAAACCCAAAATTTCAATTTTGAGGCATT
>BPVZ01000042.1:899962-910726 GCA_020521535.1 Rubroshorea leprosula
TAAGATAATTGATATTTATTAGTTAATAAATTAAAATCAATCAATAAACTCATTTTTAAATACTATTATAAAAAATAAAAAACTAATTATATTTTTTATAATCATAATAGTACTTTTTAAATACTATCATTATATTATTTTTTAAGGTGAATTGTACACAAATAGTGTAATCTACTTTATAAATTTATTTAAATAACTTTAATAAAATAACATAAAAAATTATTTCATTAAAAATATTTAAATAAATTTATAAGATAAACTGCAATTCTAGTATACAACTCACATGAAAAACAGTTTTTCCATAACAATAACCACGTCCCTCGCTTATTTGACAAATCACATCATCAAATCGTCAATTTCTTAAGAACAATGTTATAGGGAGAAACCTGTCGTTATTCTCTTTCATGTGAGTGACTCACAACTTCAAGTAACTACAAAATCATGATTAATTAATCAATATATAAACAATGGAAGCCTGACTAAAGCAGAGGAAATTAAATATCCGTATAATCAGGAAGAGTTGTGAAGAATATTTCAAAGGTTTCCGTTACTGAGAACAGAGTATGCTGAAAAGCAAAAGCTTGGAACTGCTACGGAAGCCGGTTGATCTTTCGAGCCTGGAACCTGTTAGTTTTAGGATCATAAGAAACCAGAGCTTTCTTGTTACACTCCAACACAATCTTCCTGCTCTTCAGGATACATAAAACTCTTACGAAGCAAAATCTTCAATCACCATTCCGAGAGCAGCATTGTGAGACTTGTTACAGTCCAACACAATCTCTCCGTTCTTCAGAACTACTTCTCGAGAAAAAGGCAGATAATAGTCAGGTGGGTCTCATTGCCATACAACAGAGGTCATCCATGATGATGTAAATAACACAACTGCTATTGATACATTGATGATCAAAGATTCAACACAAACCAAAAACTAGTAGTAGAGTCTTACAGAAAAAGGATTGATTGAAGAGAGAGTTAAAGTTGCAAATTCACGGTTGCCTCTGCTGAGAAAAGAGAAGGTAGGAAAGGAAGTGCCTGGAAATGCTTGGGTAACGCAATCATTTGAAGAGTCTTGGATCTGTGTTCTACAGGATCATAAGAAACCAGAGAACCGTAATTATGCTCTAACAGAATCTCACCATTCTTCAGTGCACATATAACTTTGGGAAGTCTTCTTGGTCTTCTTGGCCATGCCGATGGCCGTCCACCAAAAATAAAAAAGAAATCAAAGGAGAGTTGTTTTACCCAAGATTCCTTAACACGGTATTGCTTCATCACCCATATATCAAAATGCACAGAATCAGGTAACCCAGCTGCCGATAGACACCGATTGAGCACGGAAAGACTGTAGCCACCTGACACAAGTTGTTCACAAGGTGGGTGCGGAATTTCTTCGAACACCTCATCTGCAAGGTCGAAGGAGATAATACCTAAGATTGAACCGAGTTCTCCCGTCCCAACAACAGTCACCCAAAGGAGAGATCCTTCAACTTGAGCCTCAGGTGGTCTGAATACATCCACCAAGTGTGGAGGCGTAGCTCCTTTGTTTCTCCACTTTGTTGTTCCTACGGTTAATACCTGAACCATTGATTTATCAACAGTGACGAATTCTTCATCCACTTCTTCCACCGATTCTTCATCCACTTCTTCCACCGATTCTTCATCCACTTCTTCCACATCTAGCGCCGGGTCTACTACCGTCATGATCTTCTGATAGTACACAATCCTGACCAATTTGAATTCACCTGTCCTCGGATGACACCCAAACCCAAAAAATTCACTTTGATTCAGCAATTCCTTCGCTGGTGGGACGCTCACAGCGTGTCCAACAAAAGGATTGTAAATTAGCAGACTACGAGTCCTCCATAATGTGGGATTGGGATAGGATACGCATAACAGCCCGTTACAAGAACCCACCAGATTATAAACTTCTGAATGCTGTGGTGGGTCGATTTTCCTAACCCTTCGACTACAATCCTCACTATCCACAAAATAGAGTTGCAAGGGCCGGGGGGCAACACTATTGTGGTGGTACAGAATCAGACATGGGTTTGAGTCGCTTACCCGGTTGTGGAACATCGGAGGGAGTCTTGGATCGGCAATTAAATCATAGCAGGCATGGGAAGTGGTCTTGAAGTGGATCAGAGAGGTGATCGGGAGTCTTGATAGGATTTCGCGCAGAATATCCGGTGGAAGAGGATGAAGAACTTTCTGGACCATCGCTTTGTTGGAAGGATCATCTGCAAGGGTGACCATCGCTTTGTTGGAAGGATCATCTGCAAGGGTGACTCTTTTCTTCTCTCCTTCTTCTTCAGCATCCATGTCTGTGCGAAGAGAAAGGAAATGCGAATGATGGAAGACGTCGCCGGCGTCTTACATAATACATACAGCGTCGAACCCGAAGTCGATAATTGACGCTTCATCTTATTGGGTTAAAGCCAAATCTTCGTCCCTCTACTTTTCAATTTTCTTCGTTTCTATCCTCTTACTAAGGAATTGATTAATATCTTCATCCTACGCTCACATTTGAGATTTGAGACAACTTGATATAATATTGAAGACAATTTTAATACAACTTAGATGCATTTGAACTTTGATACAACTTGATATGATATTAAACCTTAAAACCTAATAATATCAATTATAATCTTAAAATTCTAAACCCTAACACTTAAATCTTAAATCTTAATATGCACTTTAAATTTTAAATTCTAAAAGTTTAAACCGAGCACCCTAAATATTAATGAATAGTAAAGGTTTAAATTTTAACATCCTAAGTATTGAAATTTAAAATAATCTAAACCCTTGTATTTAAAACTAAATTTTTAATAAGGTTTGAAAACTAAAAAATAGTTCGAAAAAGTTGAGGGATTAAAATGAATTTAAATTACTAAATTAAGCAATTTAAAAAATTACTTCTAAAAAAGATTGCTAAATTAAGGGACCAATTCTTTGTTTCACTATAACAAAGGCAAAAGAAACCAAGGGAACAGGGGCTTCCATGTACCATTCGGCCTCAATCGGTCTTAAAGACCGTCGGCCTCCTAAGAATTAACCGGATGCAATTGGTAAGAAGACCACGTGCCGCTAGTAGAGGCCGACCTGACCCGGTTACCCGGACCTGCGTCCCTGGGCTTTTTGTTGTTTTGCTTGTAACGAGGTAAAAGAAAACTAAAAATCAAGGTTGTCATGATAATTTAAATGTGAAAATTAGGATAGTTAATGAGTATAGTAGTTGGTAAGTAATTTGTGAGTTATTTGAGTTAAATTTGATTTAAACTCAACTAATTTGATAAATAAGTTGAGTTCGTGTTTGATATTGAATTTAGTAAAATAATGAGTTTGAGGTCAATTTTTATAATTACTCATGAGCTATTCATAAATACTTAATTTGAAATTAAAAATTATGTTATATATTTATTTAAGATAAGAATCTACTTACACACAAGTTTTACACATTAAATTTATACAAAATCTCAATCATTTATCTGTTTACTTTTAATAGTTGATTTATTTATATTTATTAAAAATAATTTTTTTTAAATCATAAATTTCAAGAATGATCAAGATTTTATCAAAATATAATATATAAAACTTATATGAAAATAAATTTCTCTTCATTTATTTATTAAATTTAAATATTTAATAACTTGAAAACTTAATATAGTCGAAATGGTAATTTAAATAAATTACATATTTTGAGTTATAACTATTAATAAAAATATTCAAATGAAGTTTATGGTTTTTTTTCTAGAATTAATATATTTAAACTTTTGGTACTATAATAGTTAAAAAAAATAAAAAAAATTATAATTTAATAATTAATTATTGAAACATTTTAAAATTATAAAAAAAGCTTGAATTTTAGTTAAAGTAATTATTATTTCAAGCTCTTGCGTAAGCTCAAATTTACTCCAATTCTTGTGATTTGAGTTCGACAAATACTGAGGGCTGAGTTTGAGCACAAATTCAATTATTTTGGATTTAATAAATACTTAAACTTGATTCGAGTTTGAACATTTAAAGTAAGTTTGAGTACGAGTACCTAAGTACCCAACTCATTGACCACTCTAATTAAAGCTATTGGTAAAATTGTTCAAAACCTCTTAATTAATTTTTTTATATATTAATTTATTAAAATTATTTTAATTTTTTATTATTATTTATAATATTTTAAATATCAACCCATCTTAACTTTTACTTTTCTATGCTCCCCATCAACTTTTATTTTATCTTTGCTAATTAAGCACCGTACCTGCACCTGGCCCAAGTAGCCTTCGAGCTATCTTGGAGGTGCACTTTCCTCCGGTTCATGATGGGTTCCAACCCACTCTTGTACACTTGTCCAAAAAAATTAAGCACCGTACCTGCACTGGATAATTTCCGGTGTTATTAATAAATAAATGTATTGTTTGCTTCTTATGATCTAAACCCTGCATATATTGATCACGTTAATTTTTCTAGAACGTTTGTTGTTCCTTTTTTTTTTTTTTTTTCGATGTTGGATAATGAACTGCTATAACTTCTTATTTTCCAAATCCCTTCTCATCATATTTAAACTCCAAATTTTCAATATGAATATTCAAGGTTTTAACTATTAAAATGTTTACTAAGGGACCTTAATAACAGTATATCTACGGAATACTCTTCGCTTTCTCAAATCTCTTAACACTTGTCCCCAAGCTCAAAACACTGAGGCGCAGGCTAAATGAGTTTAAATCACTTGCCAATTTCACAATTCTTCATGCAAGAGAGAAATCATAATCATACATAGTTGAGGGAAGCCTGAAAACATCAAATATAACAGCCTTCCCTTAATTTGACAAATCACATCATCAAATCGTCAATTTATTGAGAATAAAATTATAGAGTGAAACCTGTTAGTATTATGCTTGGTGTTAGTGAGTCACAACTTCAAGTAACTACAAAACATGATTAATTAATCGTTATATAAACAATGGAAACCAGACTAAAATAGAGTTGTGAAGATTATATTAAGACTTCATTTCAAAGGTTTTCCTTTACTGAGAACAGAGTATGCTGGAAAGCAAAAGCTTGGAACTGCTACGGGAGCCGGTTGATCTTTAGAGCCTCGAACCTGTTAGTTTTAGGATCATAAGAAACCAGATCTTTCTTGTTACACTCCAACACAATCTTCGTGTTCTTCAGGACACATAAAACTCTCATGAATCTTCCCACCCAGCTCGAAGCAAAATCTTCGATCACCATTCCAAGAGGAGCATTATGACACTTGTTACACTCCAACACAATCTCCCCGTTCTTCAGAACTGAAAAGGCCAGATAATAGTCAGGTGGGTCTCATTGCCATACAACAGAGTAATCCATGATGATGTAAATAACACAACTGTTAACTGATGCATTGATGATCAATGATTCAACACAAACTAAAAACTAGTAGTAGATTCTTACAGAAAAAGAGTTGATTCAAGAGAGAGAGTTAAAGTTGCAAATTCATGGATGCCTTCGCTGAGAAAAGAGAAGGTAGAAAAGGAATTGCCAGGAAATGCTCGGGCAACCCACTCATTTGAAGAGTCTTGAATCTGTTTTCTACAGGATCATAAGAAACCAGAGAACTGTCATTATCCTGCAAAATAATCTCACCATTCTTCAGTGCACATATAACTTTGGGAGATCTACTTAAGAAGCTTGACCATCCACCAGGAAAACAGGGATCAAAGGAGAACTGTTTTACCCAAGATTCCTTGACACGGTATTGCTTCATCACCCAGATATCAAAAGTATCAACCAACCCAGCTGCCGATAGACACCCATTGAGCACGGAAAGACTGAAGCCACGTGACACAAGTTGTTGACAAGGAGGGTGCGGAATTTCTTCAAACACCTCATCTGCAAGCTCGAAGGAGATAATAGCAAAGATATAACTAAACCCTCCTGTCCCAACAACACCCACCCAATGGAGAGATCCTTCAACTAGAGCCTGAGGTGGTGTGATTACGAAATCCCCGAGCTCTGGAGGCGAAGCTCCTTTGTTTCTCCACTCTGTTGTTCCTACGGTAAACACCTGAACCATTGCTTCATTAACGGTGTCGAATACTTCATCAAATTCTCCCACTAGCGCCAGGTCTGCTACCATTATGAACTTCTGATAGGACACAATCCTGACCACTTTGAATTCTTCTGTCCTCGGATGGAACCCAAATCCAAAGACTTCAACTAGAGCCAAAAATGGGTTGTCCGCTGGTTGGACTCTCACAGCGTCTCCAACAAAAGGATTGTAAATTAGCAGACCGTCAGTCGCATCTGAAGCACTAAATGTGGGATAGGGGATTGTGGGATAGGATACGCATAAAAGCCCGTTGCAAGAACCCACCAGATTAGAAACTTCTGAATGCTGTGGTGGGTCCATTTTCCTAACCCTTCTACTACAACCCTCACTATCCACAAAATAGAGTCCCTGGATGGCAGTGGAATCCTTCCCGAACAGAATCAGATATGGGTTTGAGTCGCTTACCCGGTTGCGGAACCTCGGAGGGAGTCTTGGATCGGCAATTAAATCATAGCCGGCATGGGAAGTGGTCTTGAAGTGGATCAGAGAGGTGATCGGGAGTCTTGATAGGATTTCGACCAGAATCTCCCGTGGGAGAAGATGAAGATCTCTCTGGACCATCGCTCTGTTGGAAGGATCATCTGCAAGGATGACTCTTTTCTTCTCTCTTTCCTCTTCGGCATCCATTGTTTGTCTAAAGAGAAACGAAATGTGAATGATGGGAAACGACGAAACGTCGCCTGCGTCGTATATATAGCGTCGAAACCACAGTGGAAGATAGGAACTTTATTGGGTTAAAGCCAATCAACCCTCTTACAAGGGAATTGATTAGGATCGTCCTTCTACACTCCCATTTGTGCTTTTACAGTCATCTCTCTACTTTGCAAAAAGATGTCCATAGTCGTCCTTATGCTAACTTACTCACTAAGTTTATAAAAAAAGTATATAAAAAGTAATTAAAATTAATTAAAAATTATAATATAAATTTATATTTTTAAATACATATGTAGATGCACTATGGCTTGTTATCCATAATAATTAATTTTTAGTTATAGTTTAAAAAATGAAGTATTGTTCATGTACGGCAAAGTTTCGACGGGGGTATTTAACCAAATTTAAAAATATTTATTTAAAATTTTGTTAAAAATTAATGAAAGTCAATGAAAGTATTTAATAAATTCTTCTTTTATAAATTTAAAATTTTATTAAAGCCAAACATTAGAATTTAAAGTGATATTTAAGTAAATTTTAAATTTTATATATCTAATTTTTTTTAAACTTACTTAAAAGCATCTTTAAAAGTTAATTTTTGATATTTTATTCAATAAAATTTCAAATTTATAAAAAAACACTTACTTTTTTAAGTTTTATTAAATACCCTCAATGTTATAATTTCCTTTTTTATTATGAATAAATAAATGCATTTTTTGCTTCTGATTATCATAGCCCTTCATATATTGATGGTAATTTCCTTAGTTCATTAATGATGGTGTGTTATTTAATTCACTATTATAATTTTTTTTTCTTTGCCAATTTGACAATTTTTCATGTGGGAGAAGAGCAAAATTATATATAGTTGATGTAAACCTTGAATATCATTGAAGTAGCCTGCTCTTATTTGACATATTTCATCCTCAAATTGTCAATTTCTTAAAAACAAAATTGTAAACTGAAACCTGCCAGTATTCTGTTTGCGGTGTGAGTGAATCATAACTTCAAGCAACTGCAAAACAGAGGAAATTATATATTCACACACAAAGGAAGAGTTGTGAAGATTATATTAAACCTTCATTTCAACGGTTTCCTTTACTAATAACAAAGTAGGTTAGAAAGCAAAAGCTTGGAACTGCTGCGGGAGCCTGTTGATCTTTACAGCCTTGAACCTGTCAGTTTTAGGATCATAAGAAATCAAGGCTCTCTTGTTACATTCCAGCACAATCTCCCCATTCTTCAGGACACATATAATCCTTAAGAATCTTCCCATCCAGTTCGAAGCAAAATCTTCATTCACCATTCCACTCTGCCCATCAAAGAAGAAGAAACAGAGGAACATAGTGGTTGATACGGTATTGTACGAAAATTAATCTTTATTTAACAACAAACTTACAATTAACCATTCTTCTAAAAAAAATTGCTACTGCAATTGCAATTGTATGTAATTGATACCAAGAAAATTAAACTTGGTTAAACGAGGTATTTGTTTTTAGAGAGTTTTGGAGGAATGCAAATTAAAAATACATTATGGAAAAAAAAATCAAGTGGATACCAATAGGAGTTTAGTCAAATTCCAAGATGTTATTTTGTTATTGCCTATGCTTGAACTTAGGACTTGGAAGATAAAGAACAAGATGCAATGTATGCAACAGAAAGCAAAAGTGGTGCAGATGATCTAGATATACATATTTGAATTGATGAGTTTGCGCTAACATTAACGTAATTACAAAAGTAGGGATGGATAGTAGATTTGGGGTGATATGCGCCATCAAGATAAAGTGTGCAACTCATGAGTTCGTCCTTTCATCAATGGATTTTATTTGATTTAGATCTCTTTTCATTCATGATGACATGCCTTACTTATATGTTATTTTTATATTTATTTTATTACAAAAATAATATAATTATAATATCGCGTAATATTATAAGTTTTATAATTTGATCCTCAATCTTCTCATCTTTACTTTTTCTTTTCCTTTCTATTTTCTACCCTTTCTCTCTTTATCCACCTTTCTCTTCTCTTTTCCTCTCTTTCTTGATTGCATCGATCTTGTAAATTAGGCCATGGGGAAAAAGGAAAAAGAGGAAAAAGGTCCATTTTAGTAAATGAGTTTAAGTTAATTGCCAATTTGACAATTTCTTCATGCAAGAGAGAAAACATGATCATACATGGTTGATGGAAACCTGAAATATCAGTGTAATAGCCTTTCCTTATTTGACAAATCACATAATCAAATCGTCAATTTCTTAAGAACAAAATTATAGAGTGAAACTTGTCAGTAATCGGTTAGTGTGAGTGAGTCACAACTTCAAGTAACTACAAAACCTGATTAATTAATCAAAATATATAAACAAGGGAAGCCTTACTAAAGCTGAGGAAATTATATATCCGTATACTAAAGAAGAGTTGTGAAGATTATTTCAAAGGTTTCCTATACTGAGAACAGAGTATGCTGGAAAGCAAAACCTTGGAACCGCTACGGGAGCCGGTTGATCTTTAGAGCCTTGAACCCGTTAGTTTTAAGATCATAAGAAACCAGAGTTTCTTGTTACACTCCAACAAAATCTTCCCGTTCTTCAGGACACATAAAACTCTTATGAATCTTGCCACCCAGCTCAAAGCAAAATCTTCAATCACCATTTCAAGGGGAGCATTATAACGCTTGTTACACTCCAACACAATCTCCCCGTTCTCCAGACCTGCCTTCTGAGAAAAAGGCAGATAATAGTCAGGTGGGTCTCACTGCCATACAACAGAGGTCATCCATGATGATGTAAATAACACAACTGTTACTGATGCATTGATGATCAAAGATTCAACACAAACTAAAACAACTAGTGGTAGAGTCTTACAGAAAGAGAAGTCAAAATTGCAAATTCATGGTTGCTTTTGCTGAGAAAAGAGAAGGTAGAAAAGGAACTGCCTGGAACCAATTGGGTAATCCACTCATTTGAAGAGTCTTGAATCTGTTTTCTACAGGATCATAAGAAACCAGATAAGTGAAAGGACTGTTATTATACCACAACAGAATCTCCCCATTCTTCAGTGCACATATAACTTTGGGATATCTTCTTACGAAGCTTGGCAATTCACCAGGAGAACAGGGATCAAAGGAGAATTGTTTTACCCAAGATTCCTTAACATGGTATTCCTTCATCACCCAGACATCAAAATGCAAAGTATCAACTAACCCAGCTGCCGATAGACACCCATTGAGCATGGAAAGACGATAGTCACGTGACACAAATCGTTGACAAGGTGGATGCGGAATTTCTTCGAACACCTCATCTGCAAGCTCGAAGGAGGTAACACCAAAGATATCATCAACCTCTCCCATCCCAACAACAGTCACCCAATGGAGAGATCCTTCAACTAGAGCCTCAGCTGGTCTTACATCCGCCAATTGTGGAGGCGTAGCTCCTATATTTCTCCACTCTGTTGTTCCTACGGTAAACACCTGAACCATTACTTCTCTCACTTCTTCCACTTCTTCCACATCTAGCGCCGGGTCTACGACCGTCAAGATCTTCTCGTACCACACAATCCTGACCACTTTGAACTCTCCTGTCCTCGGATGAAACCCAAATCCAAAAACTTCAAATTGATTAAGAAATGGATTCGCTGGTGGGACTCTCACAGCGTCTCCAACAAAAGGATTGTAAATTAGCAGACTGTGAGACGCCGATGAACCACCGATTAAGGATAAGCATAACAGCCCATTGCAAGAACCCACCAGATTCTCAACTTCTGAATGCTGTGGTGGGTCGATTTTCCTAACCCTTCCACTACAATCCTCACTATCCACAAAATAGAGTTGCAGGGACGGGGAGACAGGGAAATTGTATTTGAACAGAATCAGACATGGGTCTGAGTCGCTTACCCAATTACAGAACATCGGAGGGAGTCTTGGATCGGCGATTAAGTCATACCCGGCATGGGAAGTGATCTTGAAGTGGGTCAGAGAGGCGATCGGGAGTCTTGATAGGATTTCGAGCAGCATCTCCCGTGGGAGAAGATGAAGATC
>BPVZ01000042.1:953246-967401 GCA_020521535.1 Rubroshorea leprosula
ATAAAAATATTTATTAAGCTAAATATTAAATTATGTAATATATTAAATTTTTATTTAAAATTTATGTTTAAAAATTTTTTAAAATTAAATTAAGACTTCCTTTTAAAACACTTTTTGGTACTTAATTTTTTATTTTTATATTTTTTATTATTTTAAAAATATATAAAAATATTTATTAAGCTAAATATTAAATTATGAAACATATTTTATTTATTTTTAATATATTAAAAGATCAAAAACCTACAGCTAGATGCTGATATTATCAAATTAAATCTAACTCTACTAAAATTGGACGAAAAGAATATTATATAATAAGTTAATTTCACATGAATTACAAAAAATAAAATAAAATAATAAAAAGAAATGTCCATCAAATTTCCCTTTTAGAATTTATATAGGACTTTTCAATATCCATCCAAATAGTACTAAATCATAAAATACAAATTATTGAATAGAGAAATAATTACTAATATTAAGGGTTTTACCCCGAATTCAATAATAAATACTATACATTAAATTACAGTTAAAATACATAACATTTTTTTATATTATTCCATCAATGAGGCTTAGAATTAGTAAGTCAAATATAGAGAATGGTAATGCCCAATTATTAATAGTTATCTGACAATTACTTCCTCTAGCATAAGAACAAAATTGTAGAGGAAAACCTGAAATTAATCCAGTATTCTGCTTGCCTTGAGTGACAATTTCAACTACATTCCTGCCTGCAGCCTCTAATTGATCTTCTACTAACTTCAAAACATGATCAGTAATATTAATATCCAACAGAGGCCTCACTTAAACAGAGGAAATTATATATGAATAGTGAAGGTTAGAGCTTCATTTCAACTCAATAGTTTCCTTTGCTGAGAACAGTGTAGGTTGGAAAACAAAGGCCTGGAACTGCTGCGGCAAATGGTTGATCTTTAAAGCCTTGAACCTGTTAGTTTTAGGATCATAAGAAACCAGAGCTTCGTACACAAAACAAGAGTTGTGAAAATTATATTAAACCTGGTTTCATTTTCGAAGATTTCCTTTACTGAGAACAGAGTATGTTGGACAGCAAAAGCTTGGAACTGCTGCGGGAGCCGGTTGATCTTTAGAGCCCTGAACCTGTTACTTTTAGGAACATAAGAAACCAGAACTTTCTTGTTACACTCCAATACAATCTCCCTGTTCTTCAGGACACAGAAAACTCTTATGAATCTTGCCACCCAGCTCGAAGAAAAATCTTCAATCACCATTCCGAGAGGAGCATTATGACACTTGTTACACTCTTAACACAATCTTTCCGTTTTTCAGAACTGATGAATTTCTAGGAAAAGGCAGACAAGCGGGTCTCATTGCCATACAACGGAAGTCATTCATGACGATATAAATAACACAATTGTTGCTGATTTACCGATAATCAAAGATTCAACACAAATTAAAAACAGCTAGTAGTAGTCTTACAGAAAAAAAGGTTGATTCAAGAGACAGAGTGAAAAGTTACAAATTCATAGTTGCCTGTGCTGAGAAAAGAGAAGGTAGAAATGGAAGTGCATGGAACGGATTGGATAACCCACTTATTTGAAGATTCTTGAATCTGTTCTCTACGGGATCATAAGAAACCAGAGAACTGCTATTATACAGCAACAGAATCTCACCATTCTTCAGTGCACATATAACTTTAGGAAATCTTCTTAGTAAGCCAGAAGCATTAGTTGGCCATCCACGTCGAAAATAGGGATCAAAGGAGAATTGTTTTACCCAAGATTCCTTAACATGGTATTGCTTCATCACCCAGATATCAAAATGCACAGTATCGACCAAACCAGCTGCCGATAGACACCCATTGAGCACGGAAAGACTGTAGCCACGTGACACAAGGCGTTGACAAGGTGGGTGCGGAATTTCTCTGAACACCTCATCTGCAAGGTCGAAGGAGATAATACCAAAGATAGGACCGACTCCTCCCATCCCAACAACAGTCACCCAATGGAGAGATCCTTCAACTAGAGTCTCAGGTGGTCCGATTTTATCCGTTAATTGTGGAGGCGGAGCTCCTTTGTATCTCCACTCAGTTGTTCGTACGGTAAACACCTGAACCATTGATTCATAGACGGTTGCGAATCCTTCATTCACTTCTTCCACAATTAGCTCCGGGTCTGCTACCATCCTGATCTTCCAGTAATACACAATCCTGACCACTTTGAATTCTCCTGTCCTCGGATGAAACCCAAATCCAAAAACTTCCCTTTGATTCCGAAATCGGTTCGCTGTTGGGACTCTCACAGCGTCTCCAACAAAGGGATTATAAACTAGCAGACTGTGAGACACCGATGAACCACCGATTATGAGAAAGGATAAGCATAACAGCCCGTTACAAGAACCCACCAGATTATAAACTTCCGAATGCTTTGGTGGGTCGATTTTTCTAACCCCTCTACTACAACCTTCACTATCCAAAAAATAGAGTCGCCGGGACACAGGGGAATTGTAGTTGAACAGAATCAGACATGGGTCTGAGTCGCTTACCCGATTACGGAACATCGGAGGGAGCCTTGGATCGGCGATTAAATTATAACCGGTATGGGAAGTGGTCTTGAATTGGATCAGAGAGGTGATCGGGAGTCTTGATAGGATTTCGAACAGCATCTCCGGTGGTAGACGATGAAGATCTCTCCGGATCATCGCTCTGCTGGAAGGATCATCTGCAAGGTTGATTCTTTTCTTCTCTCTTCCCTCTTCGGCATCCATGTTTGTGCGAAGCGAAAGGAAACGTGAATGATGGGAAACTTCGCCGGCATCTTAGATACAGCGTCGAAGCCACTATGGAAGATTGGAACTTTATTGGGCTAAAGCCGATCAACCTTCCTTTACTTTTTAATTTTGTTCGTTTTGATCCTCTTACTAAGGAATTGATTAGGATCGTCCTTCTACAGTCCCATTTGACCTCTTAAAGTTGTCCCCCTACTTTGCCAAAAAACGTTCATAGTCATCCTTATACTAACTTCATCGCTAAGTTTAGAGAAAAAATATATATATATATAAATTAATTAAGAATTACATTTTAAAAGTTCAAGGGTCTCAACTTCTCAAGAAATGTTCATAGTTGTTCTTATACTAACTTAGTTACTACGTTTAGAGAAAAAGTATGTGAAAATTAATTAAGAATTATAGTATAAATTTACATTTTTAAATGCATATGTAGATGCACTATGGCTTGCTATCAGTAATAAATAAATTTTAGTTATAGTTTAAAAATTAAGCATCGTTCCTGTAATGAAAAGTAATGAGAATATTTGACAAAATTTAAAAAGTATTCATTTAAAATTTTGTTAAAAGTCAATGAAAGTCAATGAGAGTATTTGACAAATTCTTCTCTTATAAATTTAAAATATTGTTAAAAGGAAACTCAAAAATTGGTATTTAAAGGCTAACTATTTAAGTAATTTAATAGTAATTTTTTTTAAATAAAAAATTTTGAATTTGAGTCATATGGTATGTGAGTGGAGTGAAGTAGAGTAATGAATGGAGATAGTTGATTCTCATTGAACAACCAAGATAAAAAAAAAATTGGCATTTAAAATGATATTGAAGCAAGTTTTGAAAAAGTTTTAGATCCAAACTTTTTTCCAAACTTACCTAAAAGCACTTTTAAAAGCTAATTTTTGATATTCTATTTAACAAAATTTCAAATTTATAAGAAAAAAAAATTTACTTTTTTAAGTTTTGTCAAATACCCTCAACATTATAATTTCCATATTTATTATGAATAAATTAATAAATGCGTTGTTTGCTTCTTATTATTATAGCCCTTCATATATTGATGGAAATTTCCTTGGTTCATTAATGATAGTTTGTTATTTAATTCATTGTTATATATATATTTTTTTGCCAATTTAATAATTTTTCATATAGGAGGAGCGAAATCATATATAGTTGATATAAACTTGGAATATCACTGTAATAGCCTTCTCTTATTTGACATATTACACTGTCAAATCGTTAATTTCTTAAGAACAAAATTGTAGACTGAGACCTGTCAACATTTTGTTCATCGTGAAGGAATCACAACTTCGAGTAACTGCAAAATAGAGGAAATTATATGTAATACCCAAGGATTTCTTACTTAAGATTTAAATAAATTATTTAAGCTCTTAGAAGGTGTATAAGTAATAAGATTAAATTTGGAGTTAAAATTATAATAAAGTGAGGAATTCAGGGACTAAACCTTATGTTAAAGCTTAGGGACTAAGTGGCAATGTTCTCTTTTGTGAAAAAGACTCAGAACAGATTAGTCGGCTGTTTCCAATTTGTTTATTCTGGGGAATCAGGAACGTCCTCTTCTCCTCGCTAGCAAGGGAACCCGCTCAAGAGATTCAGCCAAACCAAGGTTAATCAAAGGTAATTTGTTTCTTAAACTTAAATCTTGATGATTAGAAGAATGGAGAGAGGGGAATTTAAAAGGTTCTGTGGTAATTTGCTTATTAGGGACTCCTATATCACACAATTTCACACCAGAAGAGGGGAAAATAGGTGAAATATTTTGGAATGTGGGAATGAAGATAGTGGGTATTTGCCTAGTTGGTAGGGTTGATTTTACTTTAACTATTAGATTTTGGTATTGATATTAAATTGTAAATTTGGGTGGTGTGGTGTAAGAAATTTTCAAGGGAATTATTTATTTAGGTGTTTAGCTTAGAAGAGGGTGTGAAGGAATAGTTGGGTTTGAGGAATAGGACATCAGTGGCAAGGTTTAGAGAAATACTACATGAAAATATTTGAGAAGTATTAGGTAAATTTTTACTGGATGATTGAGTTACGTTTATTTGATATTCTTTTAGGGTTCAATTGATGGTATGGAGTTGCATTTTAAGAGATAATTATTGAGATAAGTAGTTTTACCCTCCAGTGTTTTTAAAGTAAATCGATGGATTTAAATGGGTTTTGTATAGTTTCAGTTTATTTATTTATTTCTTGGAGAATGATTTTTACTAAAATGCTTTTAATGATGGAATGAGATGATTTGTGGGCCAAGCATAACATTTTTATTCAAGTTTGAGATAAAATTATGGTCATATGGGGGTGGCTAATTTAAATTTGTTTTTCTCCAATATTATTGAAATGGTTACTTTTGGAATGATTTCTTTTGTTTGTCCTAGCGTACAATTAACCCTTGTGAGGGTTGAGTTATTGGTATTATGATAAACCCGGGATCTATGGATTATGATTTGTGGATTGTGGATTGTGGATTGTGGATTGTGGATTGTGGATTGATGATTGATGATTGATGATTGATGATTGAGTATCATTAATTGTGGATTGTGAATTGTTATACAGCCATAAGGGATGAAAAATGAAATATTTTGGTTTCGGGGAAAGAAGTATACTTTTATCGTATTGTCTTTAGTAAAAATTCAGTTATAAATATATTTTTATGTTTGGTTGTGATGGATGGATATACTACTTACGGAGTTCTTAAACTCACGTTTTCAGATTTCATCTCATTTCAGGTGAACAAGTATGAGCATTGGGATTTGCATGGGGATTGAGAGATCACTAGGATAAGTTAGCAGAAATTTAGCAATAGCTCAATTGGAAATTTATTTGGTTTTATGGAATAAGATGATAATTATTTTATGTTTTGGTTAAGAGATTTGATCTTGTTATTTGAAGACTATTAAGATATGTCAATGGAATTGTTTATTTTAAGTTGCCAGGTTACCTTAAAACTTTATAAGAAATTGTATTGTTATACTGGTAGATGGCCTTACATATTTATGAGGTTATCTTGTAGATGTGTAGTGTTTGTTATGCCCAAACTTATGGGTTGGGGCGTGACATTATATATTCATACACTAAGTAAGAATTGTGAAGATTATATTAAACCTTCATTTCGACGGTTTCCTTTCCTGAGAACAGAGTAGGCTGGAAAGCAAAAGCTTGGAACTGCTGCGGAAGCCTGTTGATCTTTAGAGCCTTGAACCTGTCAGTTTTAGGATCATAAGAAACCAGTGCTCTCCTGTTACACTCCAGCACAATCTCCCCATTCTTCGAGACACATAAAACCCTCAGGAATTTTCCCTTCCAGTCCGAAGCAAAATCTTCCTTCACCATTCCATTCTGCCCATCAAAGAAGAACAGAGGAACATAGTGGTTGATACAGTATTCTTTCTCCCAAGATTCCTTCATATTGTACTCCTTCATCAGCCAGATGTCCAGTCAGCCACCCTGGCCAGATCCAGCAACGGTGAGACACCCGTTAAGCTCAGAAAGATGATAACCAGAATAATAATCTTCAATACAATCAGGCAGAGGGATTTCCTTGAAAACCTCCTCCGCCAGCTCAAAGGAGATGACACAGTGGTGGTAGTCGAGGTATGGAACCGCCCAATGAAGAGACCCTTCCACCAGAGCCTCCGGTGGTTTTTATTCAAAGTTATACGGGGAAGCTCCCTTCTTCCTCCGTTCTGTTGTTCCAAGTTCCAACTATCAGAACCTGGACCTCCGACTTGTGGACAGTCACGGTTTCTCTTCGCCCTGTCATGATCAGCTCATAGGAGGCAATCCTGATGACTTTGAATTCTCTACTCCTTTGATGAAACCCAAATCCAAAGATTTCCCTTTCGTTCGCAAACCGATTTGGGACAGGCAACTCTATTGGATTTGAATCTGCAATGAAAGTATTACAAATCTGCCAAACATGAACTTGTTTCGAATGGTAATACTTAGGAATTGATATACATTTTTAATATACTTTTTTGCACATTTAAATGTACTTCGTATTAATTGCATAAAATTTACTTGCTAACATTTGTTTAATTAAATTTCAAAGATGATATAACTATCTATAATGTCTCATTTTCAATGATGATAATATAATGTTAAATAAATAAATGTATACAATATTTTTATAAAAGACGTCATATAATTACACTCTAAATAATTAATACAAGTGATCTTATTGTCACAATTTTTTATTTTAATTGACTATTATGCTTTTTAATTTATTAAAAAACAAAAAATGTAAAATTATAAGCAAAAAAATATAATATAAAAGATATAATAGACAATTATATTAAAAAATATAGTATTAACTATTTAAAGTATGATAATAACCCACCCAATTAACACACTAAATACTAAAATGCAGATATTTAGCAGGATTATGTATATTTTATCATTAAATTCAATTAATGCAACTTTCATAATTGATAATTACAAAGTACGCATGGAGAAGAGATTTGGGATGATATGCACCACCAAGACAAAGCATGAAACTCATGAGTTTGTCCTTTTATTAATGGATTTTATTTGATCTAGATCTCTTTTGTTTCGTGATGACATACACTACCTCTATGTTATTTATGTATTTATTTTGTTATAAAAATAATATAATTATAATGTTACACAATATTATAAGTTTTATAATTTGATCCTCAATCTTCTCAACTCATCTTTCCTTTTTTCTTTTCCTTCGTTTTTTCTACTTTTTCTTTCTTTATCCACCTTTCTCTTGTCGTTTCCTCTCTTTTATGCTTGAATAGATCTTGTAAATTAGGTCATGTGGAAAAAAGAAAAAGAAGAAAAAGGTTCACTTTGGTAAATGAGTTTAAATTACTTGCCAATTTGACAATTTCTTCATGCAAGAGAGAACATAATCATACATGGTGGTTCATAGAAACCTAAAATATCAGTGTAGTAGTCTTCCTTATTTTACAAATCACATCATCAATTCGTCAATTTCTTAAGAACAAAATTATAGAGTGAAACCTCTCAGTATTCAGTTAGGTGTGAGTGAGTCACAACTTCAAGTAACTACAAAACATGATCAATTAATCATTATATAAACAATGGAAGCCTGACTAAAGCAGAGGAAATTATATATCCGTATACTAAAGAACAGTTGTGAAGATTATTTCAAAGGTTTCCTTCACTGAGAATAAAGTATGCTGGAAAGCAAAAGCTTGGATCTACTACGGGAGCCGGTTGATCTTTAGAGCCTTGAACCTGTTAGTTTTGGGATCATAAGAAACCAGAGCTTTTTTTTGTTAAACTCCAACACAATCTTTCCGTTCTTCAGGACACATAAAACTTTACGAATCTTCCCACCCAGCTCGAAGCAAAATCTTCAATTACCATTCCAAGAGGAGCATTATGAGACTTGTTACACTCCAACACAATCTCCCTGTTCTTCAAAACTGCTTTTTGAGAAAAAGGCAGATAATTGTCAGCTGGATCTCATGCCATACAACAGAGGTCACCCATGATGATGTAAATAACACAACTATTACTGATGCATTGATGATCAAAGATTCAACACAAACTAAAAACTAGTAGTAGAGTCTTACAGAAAAAGGGTTGATTCAAGAGAGAGAGTTAAAGTTGCAAATTCATGGTTGCCTTTGCTGAGAAAAGAGAAGGTAGAAAAGGAAGTGCCTGGAACCAATTGGGTAACCCACTTATTTGAAGAGTCTTGATTCTGTTTTCCACAGGATCATAAGAAACCAGAGAACCGTCATCATTCTGCAACAGAATCTCACCATTCTTCAGTGCACATATAACTGTGAAAAAGTTTGGCCATCCAGGTCGAAAACAGGGATCAAAGGAGAATTGTTTTACCCAAGATTCCTCAACGCGGTATTGCTTCATCACCCAGATATCAAAATGCAAAGTATCATCAACCAACCCAGCTGCCGATAGGCATCCATTAAGCACGGAAAGACTGTAGCCACTTGACACAAATCGTTGACAAGGTGGGCGCGGAATTTCATCAAACACCTCATCTGCAAGCTCGAAGGAGATAATACCAAAGATAGTACCGTCTCCTTCCATCCCAACATCAGTCACCCAATGGAGAGATCCTTCAACTAGAGCCTCAGGTGGTCCAATTTCATCCGTCAATTGCGGAGGCGGAGCTCCTTTGTCTCTCCACTTTGTTTTTCCTACGGTAAACACCTGAACCATTGATTCAACATCCGATTCACCATCCACTTCTTCCACATCTAGCGCCGGGTCTACTACCGTCATGATCTTCTCGTAACACACAATCCTGACCACTTTGAATTCTCCTGTCCTCGGATGAAACCCAAATCCAAAAACTTCAATTTGATTCAGAAATCGCTTCGCTGGTGGGACTCTCACAGCGTTTCCAACAAAGGGATTGTAAATTAGCAGAGAGTGAGACTCCGAATAACTACCGATTATGGGAATGGATAAGCATAACAACCCGTTACAAGAACCCACCAGATTATCAACTTTTAAACGCCGTGGTGGGTCGATTTTCCTAACCCTTCTACTACAATCCTCACTACCCACAAAATAGAGTCGCCTGGGGACACGGAAATTGTAGTCGAACAGAATCAGACATGGGTTTGAGTCGCTTACCCGGTTGCGGAACATCAAAGGGAGTCCTGGATCGGCGATTAAATCAAAGCCGGCATGGGAAGTGGTCTTGAAGTGGATCAGAGAGGTGATCGGGAGTCTTGATAGGATTTCGAGCAGCATATCCAGTGGGAGATCATGAAGATCTCTCTGGACCATCTCTCTGTTGGAAGGATCATCTGCAAGTTTGACTCTTTTCTTCTGTCTTTCCTCTTCGGTATCCATGGTTAATCTCGATAGAATATGGATGGTAACTTCCTATGGAAGAAGATCCATCCCTTTTACAAGCAGATGTTCCGGTGGCGGGGTGGCTTTCTTCCTCTGGATTCCCTTCTTAGGACTCAAATGCATGGCTTTGAAGCTCTCAGTTTCTTTTGTTCAACCTGATGTGTGAACAAAACAAACAACATTAGGTGTCAGTTTCCGGTGTTGAACATTTTGTGTTACTCAACCTTTCAAGGAAATAAAAAAATAAAAAAATAAATAATAGAGATAAGAAATAGAAACGGCCCAAAGAAAGAAAAGAACGACGACAGTGTTAATTGAGTAGAACAATGCAATTAAAAAAGAACTCTTATTTATTTATTTATTATTATTTTTTTTTTATAACAGGGTGATAAGGGTGGGTTCCAACCCATCATAAGAAAGGGGAAGTGCACTCTCGGAGGATCATGTGCGAATTCTTATTTATTTTAAGGGTTGAGATTAATAATTTTTTATATAATATGTTAAATTTTTATTTAAAATTTTTATTTAAAAATATTAAAAAGTTAAATTAAGACTTCCTTTTGCAACACGTTTTGGTATTTAATTTTTAATTTTTATATTTTTTTTATTATTTTCAAAATATATTAAAATATTTATTAAAATAAATATTAAATATATAAAATATATTACATATATTTTTAAGATATTAAAAAAATTAAAAACCTACAACTACATGCTAATATTGCTAAATTAAATCTAACTCCACTAAAGTTCGGAAAGAATATTATATAACAAGTTAATTTCACGTGAATTACAAAAAAAAAAAGAAAAAAATGCCATCAAATTTCTCTTTTAAAATTTATATAAGAGTTTCCAATTATAATCCAAATAGTATTAAATTATAAAACATAAATTACTTAATGAAGAAATAATTACTAATATTAAGGGTTTCACCCCTATTCCAGTAATAAATATTATCCATTAAAATGCAATCTAAAATACACAATCCTTTTATTTCTATTATTCCATCAATGAGGCTTAAAACTAGTAGTTAAAATATAGAAAATAGTCAATGTCCAACTATTAATGGTTATATGACAATTACTTCATCTAGCATAAGAACAAAATTGTAGAGGGAAACCTGAAATTAATTCAGTATTCTGCTTGCCTCAAGTGAAAACTTCAACTACATTCCTACCTGCAGCCTCTAATCCATCTTCGACTAACTTCAAGACATGATCAGTAATATTAATATCCATCAGAAGCCTCACTTAAACAGAGCAAATTATATATGAGTAGTGAAGGTTAAAGCTCCATTTCAATCCAACGGTTTCCTTAGCCGAGAACAGTGTAGGTTGAAAAACAAAGGCTTGGAACTGCTGCGGCAAACGGTTGATCTTTAAAGCCTTGAACCTGTTAGTTTTAGGATCATAAGAAACCAAAGCTTTCTTGTTACACTCCAGCACAATCTCACCGTTCTTCAAGACACATAAAACCCTTAAGCATCTTCCCACCCAACTCGAAGCAAGATCTTGAATTAACATTCCTAGAGGAGCATTATTCTGCCCATCAAAGAAGAACAAAGGAACATAATTTATTGTAATACAGAATTCTTTCACCCAAGATTCCTTCACATTGTATTCCTTCATCACCCAGATGTCCAATTGGCTGCCTTGGATGAATCCAGCAACGGATAGACACCCATTAAGCACACAAAGATGATAACATGTAAAGTAAAATCCAGCACAAGGCAGTGGGATTTTCTGAAAAGCTTCCTCAGCCAACTCAAAGGAGATGATGCAGGGGTAGCCCAGGCTTGGAAGAGCCCAATGCAGAGACCCTTCCACCAGAGCCTCTGGTGTTTTTGGTTCAAATAGATATGGTGAAGCTCCCTTCTTCCTCCATTCTGTTGTTCCAATGGTAAACACCTGAATCTCTGATTTGTGGACAGTCACCATCGCTTCTTGCCCTTTCATGATCAAGGTCAGAGAACACAATTCTAATCACTTTGAATCCTCTACTCCTTGGATGAAATCCAAATCCAAAGATTTCCCTTTGGTTCATAAACCGATTGGGGATAGGCAACTCTATAGAATGAGAATCTCTAACAAAAGGATTGCAAATCTGCAACCCACGAACTTCCTTTGAACAGTAGTATTTGGGAATGGATATGCATAACAATCCATTACAACAACCCAACAAATTCAAGTTGGAAACTTTTCTCAAGGGATTGATTTTTCTTGCAGTATTGCTATACCCTTCATCCGGGACATTACTGTCCACAAAGTATAGTTGCTTGGGGGCAGATGGATCAAGGTTGGTCATGATCAGACATGGGTTAGCATCACTTACCCAGTTGAGGAACATGGCAGGGAGTCTCTGATCGGCAACTAAAGCACGGCCGGAAGAGGAAGTGATCTTGAACTGAGCAAGGGAGGTGATGGGTAGTCTCGATAGAATGTCGATGATCACTTCTGATGGAAGAAGATCCATCCATTTTCCAGACAGATCTTCCATTGGAGGCGTGGCTTTCTTCCTCTCACTTGCCTTCTCAGGATTCAGATCCATGGCTTTGAAGCTTGCAGGTATTGGAAGACGAAGAAGAAAAAAAAACCTGATAAGAACAAACAAAAGAAACATTAGAACTTGGAAATTCACAAGGAACTACAGACAAATGAAATAAACAATTTGAATGTGCATATCACAAATCATTTTCAGACTTTATATTATAAAGAATACAATTTCATTGGGTTCTGAAGGTCAAATCCTTGCAATTGTAATTTCAAGATTAGAGATAATGTTGAAGAGATTAGAAGATTTATAAATAATCAATTCCTTAAAAAAGAAGATTAAAAAAAGAATCAATTTCTAAAAGGGATGATGAAAATTATTATTTATTAGTTAAACTTGTAAAAATTAAATAAAAAATATTTTAAAATTATATTATTTTAATAAAAAATTATGAAAAAGAATTAAAACAATATTATTCTTATTTTAAAAAATAATCATTTTAATTTTTTTAAATGGTTAAAATGATATCATTTTGAAGTGTTTTTTTTTATCTAATTTTTTTAGAATTTTGATTAATAAACAATTTTTATGAAGAGGATTTCAAATTAATCAATTCCTAGGAAAGAAGTTTTTAAAAGATTGGGTCTTTGTCCAAGTCTTTTGCAATCCTGCCAGGGCGCGTTTCGCTCTTGTTTTGTAAAACCTCCTTTTGCTTGTTTTAATAGTATAATTTTCTAGATGGTTTAGAGAGCAAATTGGAAAATAGAAAAATGTTACACAAAATCTTATCCTCTTTATCTACGAACTCATTTAATATCACTTAACTATCCATCGTCAGACTCAAATGTGAAATAAAATTGTGTATATCAATGTTGAAACAAATTAACTTGAAATATAATAACAATCCATACAATTAAACTTACAAACTAAGAAAAAGAGGTCAAGGAAACATTATCAAGAAATTTCAAGTTCTGTTTCATCCTAGTTCATTCTTGCTTAAGAACAAGAAGACATGCCAATAAAAGGCTAACTGAGATCAACAAACAGTAGGTCATCAACACTTTTTCATATCAACTCATTTAACATCACTTAGTTATCTATCATCGCACTCAAATGTGAAATAAAATTGTCTATATCAATGTTGAAACAAACTAACTTGAAATATAATAACAATTCATACAAGGTTAAATACCTTTTTTGGTCCATTTACTATTGAAAAAAGCTTTTTTTTGGTCCTTATACCGAAAAAAGCTTTTTTTTGGTCCTTCCGAAAAAATCTTTTTTTTAGTCCTTCCGAAAAAATCCTTTTTTTAGTCCTTAAATTTTAAAATCTGGCCTCTTTTTAGTCTTCCGTTAAATTTTTGCTCATCTGGCACGTTAACTAACGAAAATTGCTTATGTGGATATTCCAATGTGTAAAAATGCTTGTGTGGACTTAATATGCCCTTCCATGTCACTCTCTTCGCGTGAAAAAAAAATTAGTTGATGGGATTCACATTCTATAATTCTCCTTTCTTTGTTTTTACACATTCTTTCAGATTCCTCCCTATCTTTAATATTCTCAATCGTTAAACTTAGGTAATGAATGAATCAAGTTACGAAGTTCATAGCAATAGCAACATGAACACAACAATATGAATCTATCCCCTACAATTTCAAAGCCATGTATCAAACACAATTTGGGTTTCGTAATCAACCTTGAACTTAACTTCTCTAATTCAAAAATGAATATGAAACTTTGGTTTCATCCGGCTCCATTATGGAATTTGGACACATTTAAAATGACAAAAAGGAAAAAAAAAAAAAAAAGAGGGTTTTTGGGTTCCTTGTGGAATCCAGGAGCCCAGATCTGGGTTCCACGTGGAACCCAAGATGATGAAAAGGAGGGGGAAGAGGATGGTGATTAGATGATGCCATGATGTCGAGGATGAGGATAAGGCTGACGATAAGGATGAGGAGAAAGAAGATGAAGAAAGAAGAAGAGGAAGAAATTAAAGCTAATTAAACTCATCTAATTCATTAATTAATAACTAAAATTTTTAATTTGTACATGTAGATAAAATATTTA
>BPVZ01000042.1:1002172-1019416 GCA_020521535.1 Rubroshorea leprosula
CTAGATTAATAAAGTAGCTTAGCTTCTAAAAAAGGTTAACACAAACAATTTAAAAATGAGGAATCTAGCTAGAAAGAGGAATCTTTGCTAATAAGATCTTGCGATCCGCAACAAAACTGAGACATTTTCATTTTATATGTGTATACTCTAAAGAGGACATAACAAAATCAAGATTGAAGAACTAAATAGATGGCGATTGATCCCTCTTTTTGAAAAATATAAATTCATTTTTATTTTCATTAGTTTCTTAGTGTTTATTTAAATCTTAATACTTTAAAAACTAAATCCTAAAAATTTAAATTATCCTAACACTATAAACATCGAATAAAAATAATTAATCTTATTATTTTATTTTTTAGTATATAAGAAGTTAAAGAAACAAGCTAAGTTATAAGGAACAAAGTGCCTGTAACATCACCACGAAGAATGCTTCTTATGCCTGTCGGTAGCACCTCAAAAAAGGTAATGCTGTGAGGAAGATGTTGGCCAACAGAAATCATATGATCCGCTGCAGAATTTGTCAATCTTATAACTTCTTATGTATGCATTTTGTTATCGAAACAGTACATGTCGATACTGAAAATTTGTTTTTATTATTTTAATGTAGGACAGTGATTGGTATACACTTTAATTCAACACACTATATGATACTCATTAATAATCTGAAATTAAAGATAAACAAGTTAATGATACAATCATACACATAAGATACAGGAATTGGTTGAATTGATTATATTTATATTATATTTTTAATGACTAAACCGAAAGTGTATAAAAAAATGTATTGAACCGAGAATGTACTAATTATTTTTCTTTAATTTATTATCATTTTTATTATAAAACTAAATATGTATATTTATTGCTTTTTTTATTATAAAACTAAATATGCATATACCAAAAAAAACTAAATATGCAATTTTGCCATGATATCTAATAAGTGTAAAAATAATTAATGCATAAAAAATTAAATTATATTTGATAAAACTAAATTCGAATTTTATCCATGGAATATTTATATGAACTAAAATATGAGTTAACATCAATGTTAAAGCCATTAACAAATACGTGTTGTATTATAGAGTAGATCTAAATTTAAATCTTAGGATTAGTTCTTACAATATGTATGGATAAAAATCAATCAAAAATAGAGAAGAAAAGGGAGGAAAAAAAAAAAAGAGAACTTAAACTTAGTTTTAAATAAATAAAATTTTTAAATATATTATATTAATATAAAAAAATATTTTTAAAGTTATTAAAAAATAAGATTAAAAATTAATACAGTAACAACATAACAGAAAACTAAAAAAAATTAAAAAATGAAGGAGGATACTTTTAACTTATATCTTTACTTTTTAATTTAAATGTACACTGAATTTTCACTTTTATTTGGACTTTCATGCAGTCCCCACACTAAACTTTTTTTGGAAAATAATATAAGAATAATTTCTTTTATTATTTCTACATAAATTTTAAAGTCATTAAATAAGTAAATATATTTAATATCATGAATTTTAAATAAATAAATAAAATTAATTATTTAAATAATACATAAAAGTATATTAAAAAATATTAAAAAAATTATTCCTAAATTATTTTTTCTTATTTCTTTTGCATTTTTGACACTTTTGCTTGTGGTTGGCCCCTCTTGTTTTTACCTTTGATTGGATATTTGACAGATATCCGCGCCTTTCATTCAGACTATTGCTCTTCATTGTAATTGTGGCAACTGACGTGGAGATAATTCTTTAGAATTTGTTTTATATAGGAAAAAAATTATTTAGACATAATTTTTTTTTTTTTTTTTTTAAAAGCAATTAGGGGTAAGGGGAAGGGGAAATAGGGACAAAACCTCACTGCCGTGGGTGAAAAGTTAACACATTAACCACGTAAGTCACACACTAAAAGGCTACATATATATATATGATATTAATAAATTTTATTTATATAAAATTTTAATTATTTATTTTTTTTAATATTAATAATTGAAATATATCATCAATTTTAAATAAAAAATATAATTATTTTTAAAAATATAAGTAAATTTTAATTATAAAAAATAAAAATAAATAATTAAAATTTTATAAATATAACATGTAAAATTTAATATATAAATAACTTTTACTCATTTAATTTACATAATTTTTTGTGTCATTAACTATAAATTGAAAGACAACTTTTCCTCTCAGTGGCGGGACTGATCAATGAAAAAGTTTCTATCTCCCTCGGGGAAAAAGTCATGTGATAGATTTCCTTCCGTTAGGGCTTTCGAAATTGTCAAAAGTTTCATCCACCCGCTTTGAAGCAAAAAGTCTCAGTCTTAGACCTGCCAACCTTTACAAGGTGGGAGTGCTTGAACTCAGTAAGTACAAGATGATTACGATAGAAAGGATGCTTAAAGCCAATCTTAGGCAGACTAAGACACTGTTTTATGGATTTAATTTTTTGTTTGTTATCAAGATTTAATTGTTTGTAAGGTTGTCAATGTTCGGTTGTTTCATTCCTTAATTTTTTTTTTTTTTTTAAGGAACACTTGATCCTAACCCCTAAGTTTTGATGAAATGAAAGTTGTGAATTTTTTATAAAAAAATTGAACAAACATGAATCTTCAGATTGAGTTATGCACATAATAAGAATGAATTAACTGAAGCTCGTTCTATTTTTTGAGTTCCTGACTTCCTGCTATAACATTTGAAATATTTAGGCTGTTGACTTCTCTTTGCATATTCCAGGTGTATCCCTTTCTAGTGAGGATGCACTTATTTTACTTGTATGCTAGGATGAAAGAGTTAACTATAACTTACTGCATCAGTTTGTTGTAGCTAATTTTTGTCGAAACAATTATGCTTTACTGCACAAACTGAAATTTCTTCTAAGTTGCCTTACAACTCACCTTTGCAGGTGCAAAATACCAACTACTAAATTATGTTTTGAGTAAGCCAACCAACATGATAAGAGATGGTTGAAGATCATGTATCTGAGATTGAACATATATTATTACTCCCTTTTTGTCTCTGAAATCTGTTGTATATTCCTAAAGGAGGTTATTTACAAAAGCTGTTTCAAACTGCATCCTAGCTAACAAACAAAGGTGGAAATCCGGGGCAAATAGCCTACTTTGGGTTTGGATTTCCCATTAAAAAATGTAGATGAGAGGTATTGTCCAACCAAAAGAAAGAATGTAATCTAGTGAAGAATGACAGCTAGGAAGAAGCAGAATCGTTCGCCCAAGTCAACTCTTTCTAAGAATGATAAGATATTGCCTTGCTTTCCCAGATTGTCTTTTTGAGTGTTCAGTGTTCAAAGGTGCTATGAGTTTGATGTTGCTCCATGAAAGGGTTCCCTGGTTCTGCTACTTGCAGAGTGCTGGCGACCCAAATAAAGATTCTTCTATATCTTCTCTGAGGGCACTTTCCCCTGCTTGTCTTGTTTCTTGCTTTGCTTCCGAGATTAGTCGGAGCAGTGAGACTTCTTAGCTCCACAGGAGGCCTGCATTGAAAGACCAAACAATTAAAGAGTGCGATTGTTACAACCTAGCTTATTTACAATCTAAAACAGGCAAAATGAAATCAATTCAGATAGCAGGGCCATGTGTACTAGTCTCCAATTGCTTGAATTAATCAGGAAAAAAATGCAAAAAAGATAGCTAGAAGCACTCCATAATTAGTAAAGCCAGAAGGAAAGCAGGTCATTCAATAATGACCAAGTCTTTTGCAGAGTCCTCTTTATTGCTCTGGTGACCATGATATCTTTTCCTAAGACCTTATAGTATTGTAATATTAAGTATGCTTCAGTTTCTTGATTAAAATTTGGGCAGCAAACAAGAGGAAGAAATGGAGAAACCAAAATCATTTATCCAAACAAAACTTTGGTTATTGAAGTAGTTCAGAACGGTCTCATCCGCCATCAAGTGCAGAATTAAAATCAATGTTTAATAACTAAATAACTATCAGCAGGATTAAAATCAATGATAAGCTGAATTAGATGGTAAAATGATTAAAATTTGAAAAATCTATGCACCTGGAAGACCAGTTATAGAATGCAAAGCAATACTCTTAAAGGTACAAATCATAAATATTGGTACCTTCTCTCCCACGCTCCTTTTCCTGTTGCCTTTCACCATTAGAAGCAATCTTAAAATCAACATTAGCATCATCATCAGTGTCCCCTTCTTCAGTTCCTGCACTATCATATCAGCACAAGCAGGAGCATCTGCAATAAGTAAAGAAACAAAGGAAAGAAAAAATCAGCTAAGAGTCCATAGAAAGAAGAGATTAAGTATCAGAATCACTCCAGTAATATGAATTCCAGATTGTAATGTTTAAAGTTTGGTTTATAATTTATTAAATGTACAAAAGAATCAATTTAGACAATGATGCTACCACTACTGCTTACAGATAAGGAAATGAATTATTAGAATTCAGAATTGAATTATTACATCTTTTAACGGGAAACTGGATTTTAATGTTGCAGAATCACAAACCCATATATTTGCTAATGAACCTACACCTCCCAAGGGAATATGCAATAAAAGATAAAAGTAAAAGCTGAACTTAGAAAATTCCTCAGAATGAGACCATATGCCGTTTTTATAGAAAATCTGACCTTTGAATTTGCATCCAGTAACAAGCTTTATATGGACTTGGAGGACTACTCTTCAACCTAAACAGAAATTATAAGAAACCTGAAAATGATCCTAACTTTTATTAGAAACCTTCACTTGCATAGAACTTTAAGAAACTAAAAAGCATGTTATATTATCATTATTGCAGGTGAATAACAATATTAATTTTGAAGGGTAATTTAGGATCAAAACACAGATAAAGATAGAAAATGAACACAGAAAAATCAATACTCACTTCCAACTCAGACAAAAAAACATAATTTAAATATTCTAATTACTGATTATAAAAAATTAAACAACTCACTAAATTTATTAGAACCAACTACTGAATTCTCAAAAATCTGAACAAAAATAACCATATCCAAAAGGAACGCATTTAAGAAAATAAGAAATCTCCTCTAAACAAACAAAGAACAGCCACCAAAAAAGCCAACAGAAACAAGTCATTTCAGAACATCTGCAGTAGATTTTGGAATTACCAAAATGGAACAAGAAATATAATAACAAAACATGCACCTCTACAAGACTTGCATCTTCCTCTTCCCCATTCGTCACACCTACATCATAAATCCCCAGTCAAATGAAACAACTAGGACAATGATACTAATAAAATCAAAACAAAAATCACTGAAAAGTTTACAAACCATCATCGGTTGTTCATTTTCAGAATCACTGCCAGCATCATTACATCTTTGCTCATTTTAAACACTTTGAAGGTAACCTCATTTCAAAACCCTGAATTTCTAACAAAAAGCAACAAAATAACTTTAGTTGGGCTTCTAAGAAAATTCACAACAGTACATGAAAATTGTGAAGGGTAACAAAATCAAATCTATGCTTCACCTGGAAACCAAATCAATTGAAACTTCCCAGTCCTTCCTCCCAGTTTTTACGTAATAATGCTTCCAATCAGAATCAACCCTACTTGTAATAATTCAATCAAGTGTTAGAGACTGAACACTTAAGCCATCTAATGTTTACATTATCTCAGTTAGGCTACCTTATTTGAGTCATCCAATTCTTACCTCAATCACCATCACATACACTAAAGAAGAAAGTAGTTGCACCCAGATTAGGATATGAAGCATGCTACGACAGCAAATGATACTACTCAATAAAACATATCTCTAATAGAGAAAATTAAAGATGAAAATATTTTTGAAAACAAAAGCATCCAGATACTTAAGCTCTTTGAGGGCACAAAAGATTTAATTCTTTACTCACAGCATCCTCCATGGCTGTGTGCCATCCTTGAATGGATGATGGCTTTGAGCTTGATTTAGCCAACTCTATTTTGTTGAGTGGTGAAACCACATTGCCTTGAGCGTAATTATTCTTGGAAGGTCCTGAGATTCCTATAGCTTTTGGTTGAGCAGCTGTAATGTTTACAGGAGTTCCACCATCATAACTGCAGAAATTGGGGATGAAGGTGGGAAGCTCCAATACAAAACCTCTAGCAAGGATTTTGCTAATCTAGGATAGAGGTAGAACCGAGTATCAAATTCTCAAAAATCTGAACAAAAATATGATATTATTACTCTTTTTGTCTCTGAAATCTCTTGTATATTCATAAGGGAGGTTATTTAGAACACTGTTTCAAACTGCATCCTAGAAAAGGAAGGTGGAAATCTAGAAGCAAATAGCCTACTTTGGAGTTTGGACTTTGGATTTCTCATTAAAACACAGAAATTGTATGGCACACCTCCACCATCCAGTGCACAATAGAAGGTAGTAAATGACCAGAAATCAATGATAATAACATATTGAATCAATGATAAGAAGAATTAGATGGTGAAATGATTAAATTAGAAAGATCTATGCACCTGGAAGACCAGTTATATAATGCAAAGTGGTACTCTCTAAAAGGTATGAAGCATGGATATTGGTTTAACTTCTCTCCCACACTCCTTTTCTTGTTGCCCTTCACCATTGGAAGCTATCTTAAAATTAACACCATGAGCATCATCATTAATGCCCCCCTTCTTCAACTACTTCACCATCATCAGCAAAAATTGGAGCATCTGGAAGAAGTAATTAAACAAAAGCAAGAAAGGATAAAATCAGCTAACATTCCTTAGAAAGAAGGAATTAAGTATCAGAATCACTCCAGTAATGTGAATTCCAAATTTTAATGTATTAAGTTTGTTTTATAATAATATATTAAATGCATCTAAGAATTAATCAATTAAGGCAATGACGCTCTACTTGTACTACTTATGGCTAAGGAAATGAATTATTGGAACTCAAAATTGAATTATTACATCTTCTGGTGCACAACTGGATTTCGACTTTGCGGAATCACAAACCCATATATTTGGTAATGAACCTGCACCTCCCATGTGAAAATATCAGATAAAGGTAAAAATTGAACTTAGAAAAATTGTTCAGAATGAGACTATATGCAATACAAGATAAAAGAAACTACAAAGCATGATATATTATTATGGTTGCAGGTGAATCATAATGTTAATTTTGAAGGGTAAATTAGGATCAAAATACAGATACAGATATAGCAAAATCAATACTCACTACTTGGTAGTTTATGACATCAAAATCCGCGCCAAAATCAGAAATGATATTACTTAGGAGTACTTTGAGTTCATTGGAGACCAAAGCTTGGGGCTTTTCCTACCAATTGCCGATCGATTTTGCCAAAATTGGCACCTGCAATACCGAAATTGAAATCTTACATGTTTTTCGTTTCAATGATTTCACTCCCAACTCAGACAAAAAAAAAAGTTAACTAGAATATTCTAATTGCTGATTATCACCAATTAAAGAACTCAATAAATTTATTAGAACCAATTACGAATTCTCTAAAAAAAGATAACCATACCCAGAAGGAACCCATTTAAGAAAATAAGAAATCCATAAATAAACAAAGACCAGCAAAATCGAAAAGAAATATAAAAAAGGAGTTAGAGAGTTAAAATCATAATAATGCATACATAGATTGTAATATCCCAAATTTTCTGAAATTTTAGCATTTAAGTTGAGGACCTTTGTGTGAGAAAATATTATTTTGGAACCTATTAACTAAAATATCTAAATTTGAGGAACCTAAAAGAGAAAAACATTAGGATAAGGATCAAGCTGATTTTTTTTCCTTCTTTCTTCCTCAGCCAGCGGGTTTCTTCTTCTTCCTCACCCCTGCAGCTCCCGAAAAAGAAGCCCAAGCACCGACTTCCATTTCTTGAAAAAATCAGCAAAAGCTTCAATTTTTCCCTTCTTTTCTCGTTAAAGAGCAAAATTAGGACTTAGAAATCTTTCCCCGCTGCAGAAAAATTTCAGATCTGCTCTGTTTCTCCCCCTTTATTTGTCCGCCGTTCTGCTGGGTGTGAATCCTTCGGGATTTTCGGTAAGAACCAGCTTCAAGTTCATCTCTTTAGCTTTAATTTGGCTTGGGTCACTCTAATCCCTTTTGTTTCTTGCAATTTTGTGGTAGTTTTCATGATTTCTTCTCCAATCTCCGTCGGCCTCCATACAATTAGTTGCTGCCCTGTTGTCCGAAAATTTTCTGTTGTATAGGGGATGATTTCCGACAGCTTTTGAAACATGTTTTGAGTTTAATTCATGTAGAATTTTCTGTGATTGGACTACTGTGATGTTCTGTATGCATAGCCGGGTCTTAGTGCTGTTTTGCCAAGCTCGGTTCCTCCATTTTGTCCGTTGGAAATTTTCTGTTGAAATGGAGGAGTTTCGGCAGCCTTAAAACTTGGGTTTTAAAGCTTGCTTAATGTAGAAAATGTTCTTGATTGGCTGTTGTAGTATTTTATATGAAAATCTCGTGATTAGCTACTGTTTTGCCAAAAAGGATTAATTTAATAAAGGCCCGGCTTCTCCATTTTTGTGTCTGTGGGATTGGGAAACCATTTATATATGTATTTGTGTATATATACACAATCTGGTCAATGAAAATAAATAAATAAATGAAATTGCTTATAGAATTAATTCTTGGATATTTTGGTTAGGCTCTTGATCCTTGGGCACTTTAGTACGTGGATTGAGTCTTCGGTTTTATGCAAGTGAGGTAAGTAAATTATAGTAACGCCCTTCGATTTTAAAGCACATTTGAGCTTATTTTTGAAGTGGTGGCGGCACTAAACTCGTTTTACACAAGTACGATCGGTTTGAAATGGAATTATTATCATTTTCATTGAATTGAGCATGTTTACTTGGAATTTACTTAACTGCCCTGATGAACTGAGAATTTTGTAAATTCTTATTTTTCTGTTAAATCCATGCCTACATGAAAATTTTTCGGTTTATTCTTGAAATTGAGAGTGATCGTGAATCATGGATTTTTCTGTAAATCTTGCCTGGTTTTGTCTCCGATATGGTCATATTATTCGTGTGCCCGCTAGTGGGAGGTTTATAAATGCTAGCACATGTCGACATGTTACTGATAGAATCGGTTCGTTTATGTTACTGTTATCCTGCTAGTGGGATTATACACTAGTAAATCGTGTGCTTGCTAGTGGGAGGTTTATAACACTGGCCATGACTTATAGAGGAGACGTCTATTTCATTTCTGTACTCGTACCTGTTTTTTGTGATTATACTTGTTGGCATGCTATAAGTTTAATTAAGGGTTATCCATATTTACTTATTGAGTTATCTTATAGTTTTTCCTTGTCTACCATTTCAGGAAGCGAAGTCAAGGACGGGGAAAAACGAGGGGAGTGACGAGTTAGAAAGCTAGTCATCTTGTAAATTAAACATAGATTTTAGATATAAATCATGATATTGTAAGCTAAATTTTATTTGGAGATTTTATGATATTAGAGCAAAATTTTAAAATTTTATCTTCAGATTGAGTAGTATCAGATTGTGGTATGATAAGGTTTCGAGCGTTGTGCATTTGTGGGACCCTCTCACAAGTATACGGTGTCTGTCACGTTCCCGGATTTGGGTTTTGGGGCGTGACATAGATAAAAGAGATTTGATTCCATATATAGTACCCAGTTTGGCGAGAATCTCATATAAAATTGGAGAAGCAGAGAATTAGATCTCTTTCATCCAGTTTCACAATCAAAATAACAAGACTGGAATGGAGGAGAAAAGGAGAAATGAAGGGTTTTACTGGCACGAGCTATTGGAGTCACATGTGACTTACTTGAACATATCACAAACACACAAACGGAATGTTGCCGCTCATCCTGGCCGTTCTAGTGCTGCTACCATGAACTGGAAAGAATGTTGAATAAACCTAGAAATTTAACTTGACAATTCCGTACTCTAGATCATGATCGTTTATTCACTCAATTCATCAAAATTTGTTTCCGTACTCTGGATTGCAAATGATAGAAGAGGAATTGGAAAATAAATAAAATAAATAAATAAAATCAACATTCTTAAAATTAGAAATTGAATACTTAATCAATCAACACCTTACCCCTCAAACCGACCAATATTTCAAGAAAGGTTGAAGTAGGTTCTTATGATCCCACTCCACTGATTCCCACCATTCTTTATCTATCTCGATTTCTCTGAGACGAGGAGGAGGAGATGGTTGGCCATTATCAAGCAGGGGAAGCTGCACTGGGATCCTGTTTACCTCCCGACATTTCCATATTTTAATTTCTTCAATTGAATCACAAACCATAACTCCTTTGGCACTACAGATGCTCTTCAATTGGGGTAAATTAGCCAACCACAATGTCCTTAACCTGGGAAAAGTGAATTTATCCGATGATGCATCTGAATCTAATGATGCTATTATCTCCTCCATTTGTTCGCACCTATAAACATCAATCTCCTCTAAGTTTTGGAAGGCCTGTAGCAGCTCAAGTGGAAGCAACTTCCTCATTCCTGAACAATTCCAAATATGAAGCTTTTTAAGATTGGAAAAGACGTGCGGTGGTGTTGCTACTCCTTCCACTCTCACAAGAACACTCAATTTAGGCAATTTCTGAAGATGCAGCTCTTCAAGCTTATCTAGTACTGGACAGGAGGATGAGTCCAAGTCAATGACGCACTCCATATCTTCACAAGACTGAAAATTACAAATACTCAACTCGGTTGCCTTTTCTAACAAAGCTGCTTTATTGAAGCCACTCCGCATGTTTCTACACTGCACTATCTTCAGCCTCTGAAGGTTATCTAGAAGCACCATACATTCTTCTCCTAAGTCACAATAATTAATACTAACCGTAGATTCCCTTCGAGTAGCCGACAATGCTGTGAATCTTTTTACTACTTCAATATGGTAATCAGTAAGAATTTGGAAATCTTGAGACTTGACAAAATAATTGTAGTCTTGTATGTCATGGAATATACCTTCAAAGGTCTCCAACTTGCTTAATCTCGCAACCTTTTCTACTTTTATCTTCCATTCTCTATCAAGTAACAAGTATTGGAGATTGGAAAGGTTTGATAACATTCCGATTGGAATCTCTTTTAGATAGTAACAATTCCTTAAATCAAGATATTCCAGACTAATCAATTTCTCCAAGCCTTGAGGGACCACCTCAATCTCGGAATTATTTAGATCTAATTTCTTTAATGCTATAAGCTTTGCTAAAGAAGGTATATATCTTAACCTCAAACACCACCTTAACCTCATGGAAGAGAGCTTCTCCAAGTTTGAGATGGAATTAGGTAAAGCTTCAATGCCAGTTTCAGAAAGATCAAGAACCTTCAGTTCAGGCATACCTTCAAAGAAGGATTTTGGGATCTCGGACAAATTAGGATTATTTGACAATATCAAAGTTGAAAGAGTTGGACACTTTGGGCACAACCCAAGGGGAATTTTTGATATGTTATTCTTCATTAGAGACACCTTCTTAAGATCATTTCCCCACCCATGCTCATCTGGTACCTCTGTTAGTTTCATACCAGCTTTTACCATATATCCAAATTCAAGACCAATGCTTTTGATAGCCATGTCTCTCAGTACATCATGCATCTTAAAATCATTAATACCACCCCAATCAACAGTTTTCTCTAACAAACAATTCTTCACTAGCCTATTTAAATAAGCATGACCCCTCTCATAAGTTGTTTTTCTTCTAGCCAACCCATCAATTAGTCCTTCATCAATCCACCCTTCTATCAACCCTTCTCTCTCAAATGAATAATCTTCAGGAAACAAGGAGCAATAAAGAAAACAATTTTGGATCTCAGAATTATTCAAACGATCATAACTGAACCTTAACCTCTCAAACATCTTTTGATCTAAACCAGTCACACTCTTTACCCGTTCTTGTAATTCATTTAAGGCATTCTTCCACACTTCAACATCATCTTCTCCCCTCATACTCTCTGCAATCACAACAATGGCTAATGGTAAGCCACCACACTCCTCCACAATGAGCTTCAAGATTCCTTCTAAATTTGGTACTTGCAGAACATGATGCCCAACTTTATCTAAGAATAAGTTGAGAGACTCTTGAAATAAAAGAGGTTCCACTTTGACTATCTCACAGAGCATTTTTTGGCACACATCAATGGATCTACTAGTGATGACTATTTTGCTTCCATTCTGAATTGTTGGTTCTGGAATTCCCACGTCAATCAAAGAAAACACTTCCCAGACATCATCTAGGATAAGCACATGCCTTACTCTTCCCATAACCCTCTTTAATTCAGCTGCTCGTCTCCCTTTATCCTCACCTCCAAGGAGTCTCTGTCTATCATCCCCAGCAATAGCATGAGCAATATTATCTTGTAATTTAATTACATCGAGTGGGTAAGATATAGTGACCCAAATCACTTTATCAAACTTAGCCTCCCTCACCAGTTCATCATTAATATGCTTCATAATAGTAGTCTTTCCAACCCCACCAATCCCACAAACTCCAATCTTTCTAACTTCATTGCCCACCAAGTATCCCCAAATTTTTTCTTCTACAGAATCTTCACCCACTAGATTATCATTTGACATGATGATTCCATGGGTCGGAGGTCTATCACCCATGAGACCATCAGGAAAACAACCTTGTTCATGGATTTTTTTCACCACCTCAATTTTCTTGCAAACAAGTTTTCCAAGACAATCCCGTGAGTACCACTTTACTCTCCGAATCTTATCTTGAATGGCTTGCACTTCATTATTGATTTCTTCTACACGTTCAAGCCAACCTTGCACTTCATGTTTTACTTCTTTCCCCCAAAGAACCTCATTCCTTACTATTGAATATATAGCCTCTTTTCGACGGTTTAGAACTCTCCATTCTTTTCCCAGATCACTCATAGCTTCATCAAAATTTAAGTGATAATCTAGACAGGTGCAAGTTGACCTGCCCAAACACTTTACCAGCTCCATGATAGGCTCTACCAGAAGCTCCATTGAAGAAGACCCTATAAAATGAAACATCATGTGTATTAGAATGAATACAACAACTTCAAAAACCATGCAAGACATAGTAATAACTAATGGTTAATAGGATGCAAAATTGTCACTAGCTCTTTTCATCACTCAGCTTGTCATTTAAAAAAAAAATGATAAAACTGAACTAGCAATCAATCGAAAGAAAGATATCTAAGGTAACCAAATTGTGCACCAATAGAGAAATCTAAAATTGAAGATCTAGATAGATAGTGTACCTGCTGCAGGTTTAGCAAAAGGAATCGAAGAACGTTGGACACTAGTACCAAAATTAGGCCTAGCAAATTAGAAGAAGCAGCAGATCTGCAAATCTGCAACTGCAAGCTTAATTCTGTTGTTCAGAGGGGTTGATGGATATTTCCTAGAAGAATAGCATATGATTCCAATATGCTCACTTGGAGAAATATCTACATGTACTTTGAGTACTCAAAAAAAAAAAAAAAAAGAGAAATTTCTAGATTAATAAATTAGCTTAGCTTGTAATTAAGGTAAACACAAACAATTTAAAAATAATGAATCTAACTAGAAAAAAGAGCAGCTTTGCTAATAAGATCATGAGATCCGCAACGAAATTGAGGCATTTTCATTTTATATATATACTCAAAGAGGACATAACAAAATCAAGATTGAAAACTAAATAGATAGTGTACCTGCAGGATTAGCGGAAGAAATTAAAGGAAGTTGAGATAGTAGGGCCAAACAAAAATTAGAAGTAGCTTAATTGCGACTGCAAAGCCTAAACTTTCCTTCTGATAAGAAGAGTTGAGCCGGCCAAGGATAAGAGAGAACGTAAAGTGGACAAGTCAATGAGAGAGTCAAAAGGATATTACTTGGAAGATGCATAGCAGACACTAGTGGAATGAAGGGTTAACCCCAACTGTCATTCCTTTACTATTAAAAAAAAAAAAGTTTAAATTTAAACCTTTTACTTTTATTTTGTCTTTTTTCTCCTTTAAATTTATCATTTTATTATAAATTTATATTAAAAAATAAAAATTAATTTTTAATTTACCAACCATTTAATTAAATTTACTTATATTAAAATTAATATTAATTTTTATGTATATATATTTATAATAAAAAATATATTTAATATACTTTTTAATCCGTGCATTTAAAACCTAGCTACAAAATTCCTACTATTAATTAACTAGGTATGTCCTCTTTCTATTATTAAAACATGTATCAATATCGTTACCCTGTCCAAGTTCCGTCCAATTTGAGGTAACAGAAAGTTTGTTGACCGTTAACCACCACACGGTCAGACATCCAATCCCCTTTTAATTCTTTTTTTACAGCTGACCTTTAGTGGGCCCCACCAAGCCCCAACCCAAGATGGGTCGAGTTCTGGAGCGACATGGCCGGCACTGGAGAAACTCATCCTGGTCTTCGAGTTCGTCGCCGAAAAGGTACTTCGAAATGCCGAGATCCGAAATTCCCAAATGGGTCTAGGAGTACATTGAACAAATCGGGTCGGTTCTGAGATAAGGCGGGTGGGACGAGACCGATATATCAGACATCGTCCACGTCTAAGCTTCAAGATTTTTCGGAGACGAAATGGTTTTGCTGGACAATCAAGCTGTCCTCGATGCGCTTCTTCTCAAAGCCGACCGGTTCTCAGAATCTTTTCGGAAAACCAGTTGGAGTTGCGAAGAGATCTGGGATGCTTCAAGGTTTGATTTAAGACCGGTGAAGGAGAGAAAACCGGTGAAGGAGAGAAAACCGGCGAAGAAGTTTCCCGTCTGAACACGTTGAAAAAATCGAAAAACTGGCAAAATCGGTTTCCCGGTGATAGTACGCGTCGAGATTCCTTTTTCTTTCCTTTTTATTTTTTATTTTTTAAAAGAAATTTCTCAAGTTCTCCAATTTGGGGATTTCCTCTATTTTAGATAGAATATTTTAAAAATTAAGCAGAAAGGCATTGTAGCATACGAAGAACGCATGAAAAATAGAGAGTTGAAATTACGTGATTGTTCATATTTATAAGTAATAAATGAAAAATGCAATAGCTAATTTTGAATTTATGTTGATTTCTGTTTCCAGCCCATATATATCTTAAAAAAATTTCTTGAAATTATTGATTAGATTTATTTAGAGTGTTTTTTTATTTAAGAATTTGATTAATATTTATAAATATAAGTTAAATATGTATTAAAAAAATTTCTTGAAATTATTGATTAGATTTATTTAGAGTGTTTTTTTATTTAAGAATTTGACTAATATTTATAAATATAAATTAAATATGTATTAATTATATTTTTTATATTTAATTACTATAAATATAAAAAAAAAATCTGCACCAATCGAAATCTAAGGTAAAAAATTGAACTAGCAATCAATTGAAAGCAAGAAATCTAAGGTAACCAAATTGTGTACCAATAGAGAAATTTAAAATTGAAGATCTAGATAAATAGTGTACCTGCCGCAACTTTAGCTAAAAAAATCGAAGAACGTTGGACACTGGTACCAAAATTAGGCCAAGCAAATTAAAGTAAACAGTAGATCTGCAAATCTGCAATTGCAAGCCTAATTTTGCTTTTCAGTGGGGTTGATGGATATTTCCCCAGAAGAATAGCATATGATTCCAATATGATCACTTAGGAGACTTGTCTACATGTACCTTGAGTACCAAAAAAAAAAAAAAAAAAAACAGAGAATTTTCTAGATTAATAAAGTAGCTTAACTTCTAATTAAAGTAAACACAAACAATTTAAAAATGAAAAATCTAACTAGGAAGAAGCATTTTTGTTAATAAGATCATGCGATTTTCAATAAATTGAGGCATTTTCATTATATATATATATATATATACACTCTAAAGAGGACATAACAAAATTAAGATTGAAAAACTAAATATTGAAAAACTAAATATTGAAAAACTAAATAAATAGTGTACCTGCAGGATTAGCACAAGAAATTAAAGGAAGTTGAGACACTAGGGCCAAGCAAAAATTAGAAGTAGCTTAATTGCGCGATTGTAGAGGCTGAACTTTCTTTCTGATTAGAAGAGTTGAGCCGGCCACGGACAAGAGAGAATATAAAGTGGGCAAATCAATTAGAGAGTCAAGAGGATATTTCTTGGAAGATGAATAGCAGATACTAGTGAAATCAAGGGTTAATGCCAACTGTCATTTCTCTTCAAAATTCCCCCTTTTGAGCCGGCCAGCACAATTAAACTCTGTAAAAAAAAAGGGGGAATGGTGTTGAGAGAGCAAAGATAGTAGCAGCAACTGGACTAAAAATAGGATGAAATGTTGACGAAGAATCTGCAAATAAAACGTAATAACTTACCAGATCTGATCCCAAAATGCTTAGCCACACAGAAAGATAGCAAACGCAAGAGAATCCTGAGAGACAAACAGAGATGGTGTTTGTGAGAAAACTGAGCGCAGATGAGGAGGAATTGAAACGCAGCCCTGTTTTTATAGACCCTAGACACCACTGTAGGTATAAGCGCGTGTGGATTTCTTCTTAGCCAATGCAATTATGTTTCTGTGATGTTTCCTATTTGCTTTTTGCTTTTTCCTACATTTGCTTAGCCAATGCTTCGCTTTTCCTGCTTTCTGCCACTATGTGAATAATTGACTAAAGCCAACTGTCCCATCTAAAGATATATTAAAGCAAACTGAAAATTTTATTTTTATTCATACTGTGTTTATATTTATTCACACTTATCAACTATATAATTTTATTTTTTAAATCTCTAAATTGAATCGAAACTGAATTGAAATCAGTTCAAATACTTCCTTTCATACTACATCAAATTTAATAATAAAGGTGAAGTTATTATTATATTTTAAATAATTAATATCATACCATTTTAATATAAAATACCTATTATACCATTACATTATACTTTTTCTTAAAATTATACATTTTTTATTTTTTAATAAATTAAAAGTATAATAATAGTATATATTAAAGCAAAGTCAAAAAAAAACTATTTTGTATTTACACTGTATATTCACACTTATAAATTAAATAATAATTTTTTTATTATTATTATTATTATTAAAACTTTAAATGAGATCCAAACTAAATTCGAAGTGATTTAAATATTTCTTTTCACATTACACCTAATTTTTTTATTATTCTTATTCAATCAATTAATTTAATTTAATTCAATTATATTACCCATTTTCCTAAATTCTTATTTAAAAAAATATTCATAAACTTATGTTTATGTATGCATGTAACTGAATTTTTTGTTTGTTATAGTTAACATAGGTTTTTTTTATAATTTTAAAATTCAAAATATAGATAATTGGGACTATAGCTGAAGATATATAACTAG
>BPVZ01000042.1:1067085-1080735 GCA_020521535.1 Rubroshorea leprosula
GATCCCTTCAATTCAACAGAAATTGTTTCCTTCCATCTAGATTGCAAATGATAGAAGAGGAATTGGAAAACAGATAAAATAAATAAATAAATAAATAAAATCAACATTCTTAAAATTAGAAATTGAATACTTAATCAATCAACACCTTACCCCTCAATTATCACCACCAAGAATATTCCAAGAAAGGTTGAAGTAGGTTCTTATGATCCCACTCCACTGATTCCCACCATTCTTTTTTTACATTGATTTCTTTGAGATGAGGAGGAGGAGATGGTTGGCCATTATCAAGCAGGGGAAGCTGCACTGGGATCCTCTTTAACTCCCGACATTTGATTATTCTAATTTGTTCAATAGAATCACAAACCATAACTCCTTTGGCACTGCAGATGCTCTTCAATTCGGGTAAATTCCTCAAGGACAATCTCCTTAACTTGGGAAAAGTGAATTTATCCGATGATGCATCTGAATCTGATGATGCTATTATCTCCTCCATTTGTTCGCACTCAATAACATAAATCTCCTCTAAGTTTTGGAAGGCCTGCAGCAGCTCAAGTGGAAGCAACGTCCTCATTCCTGAACAATCCCAAATATGAAGCATTTTAAGATTGGAAAAGACGTGCGGTGGTGTTGCTACTCCTTCCACCCTCACAAGTGCACTCAACTTAGGCAATTTGATAAGATACAGCCTTTCAAGCTTATCCAGAACTAGATAGGAGGATGAGTCCAAGTCAACGACGCACTCCATATCTTTACAACCCCTAATATAACAGGATCTCAACTCGGTTGCCTTTTCTAACAAAGCTGCTTTATTTAAGCCGCTTCTCATGTTACTACACTGCACTATCTCCAGCCTCTGAAGGTTATCTGGAAGCACCATACATTCTTCTCCGAAGTCACAACAATTGATACTAACCACAGATTCCCCTGGAGTAGTCGACGATTCTGTGAGTCTTTCTACTACTTCAATATGGTAATCAGTAAGAATTTGGAAATCTTGAGACTTGACAAAAAAATTGTAGCTTTGTATGTCATTGAATATACCTTCAAAGGTCTCCAACTTGCTCATTCTCGCAACCTCTTCTACTTCTATCTTCAACATTTCAAAAAACAAGTACTGGAGATTGGAAAGGTTTGATAACATTCCCATTGGAATCTCTTTTAGATTGTAACAATACCTTAAATCAAGATATTCCAGACTAATCAATTTCTCCATGCCTTGAGGGACCACCTCAATCCGGGAATTATTCAAATCCAACTTCTTTAACGCTGTAAGCTTTGCTAAAGAAGGCAAATACATTAAACTGCAACACCGCCATAACCTCATGGAAGAGAGCTTCTCCAAGTTTGAGATGGAATTAGGTAAAGCTTCAATACCAGTTCCAGAAAGATCAAGAACCTTCAGTTCAGGCATACCTTCAAAGAAGGATTCTGGGATCTCGGACAAATAACGATTATTTGACAATATCAAAGTTGAAAGAGTTGGACACTTTGGGCACAACCCAAGGGGAATTTTTGATATGTTATTCCCTGCTAGAGACACCTTCTTAAGATCATTTCCCCACCCACGCTCATCTGGCACCTCTGTCAATTTCATACCAGCTTTTACCATATATCCAAATTCAGGACCGATGCTTTTGATAGCCATGTCTCTCAGTACATCATGCATCTTGAAAACATCACCACGCCAATCAACAGTTTTCTCTAACAAACAATTCTTTACTAGCCTATTTAAAAAGGCTTGGCCTCTCTCATAAGCTGCTTTTCTATTAGGCAACACATCAATTAGTCCTTCATCAATCCACCCTTCTACCAACTCTTCTCTCTCAAATGGATAATCTTCAGGAAACAAAGAGCAATAAAGAAAACAAATTTGGATTTCAAAATTATTCAGACGATCATAACTAAACCTTAACCTCTTAAATATCTCTTCATCTGAACCAGTCACACTCTTTACCCGTTCCCGCAATTCAGTTAGGGCATTATTCCACACTTTCACATCTTCTTCTCCCTTCATGCTCTCTGCTATCACAACAATGGCTAGCGGTAAGCCACCACACTCCTGGACAATGAGCTTCAAGATTCTTTCTAAGTTTGGAACTTCTATAGTATGACTCCCAACTTTATCTAAGAATAAGTTAAGAGACTCCTGAAAAGAAAGAGGTTCCACTTTGACTATTTCACAGCCCATTTTTTGGCACACTTCAATGGATCTACTAGTGATAACTATTTTGCTTCCATTCTGAATTGTTGGTTTTGGAATTCCCACTTCAATCAAAGAAAACACTTCCCAGACATCATCTAGGATCAACAAATGTCTTGCTCTTCCCATAATGCTCATCAATTCAGCCGCCCGCCTCTCTTTGTCCTCACCTTTTGGGAGTTCCACAGCAAAAGCACGAGCGATGTTTTCTTGTAATTTGATTACATCAAGTGGGTAAGATACAGTGACCCAAATTACTTTATCAAACCTAGTCTGCCTCACCAATTCATTATTGATATTTTTCATAATGGTAGTCTTTCCAACCCCACCAATGCCACAAACTCCAATCATTCCAACCTCATTGCCCATCAAGTTTCCCCAAATTTTTCCTTTGGTAGAATCTTCACCCACTAGATTCTCAGTTGGCATGATAATTCCACGGGGAGGTTTATCAGCTACGAGACCATTAGGAAAACTACCCTGTTCACGGATGTTTTTCACCACCTCAATTTTCTTGCAAACAAGTTTTCCAACACGGCCCCGTGAGTACCACTTCACTTTCTGAATCTTTCCTTGAATAGCTTGCACTTCATTATTGATTTCTTGTACATGATCAAGCCAACTTTGTACTTCATGTTTCACTTCTTTCCCAAAAGGAAGGACCTTAGTTTGTATTTCTATATTTATATCATCTTTTCGACTATTTAAAGCTCCACATTCTCTTCTCAGATTACTCACAGCTTCATTGAAGTTTAAGTGATAATCTAGATAAGTACAGGTTGACTTCCCCAAACACTTTACCAATTCCATGATAGGCTCTAGTATAAACTCCATTGAATAAGACCCTATAAAATGAAACACCGTGTGTGTTGGAATGTATACAACAACTTTAAAAACAACCCAAGGTATAAGAATAACTAAAGGTTAATAGGATGAAAAAGTAAGGCTAAAAAGGGAGAGAAAACTGTCCCTAGCTCTTTTTGTCACTTAGCTTGTCACATAATTTAATTTGCATTCAGTTATTTGTTTGTCATGTATACATCTGAGTTTTCTTTTTAATCGGTATACAATCTGAATAGAAAAACTCTTAAATAGGGAAAAATACTTGAATTAATTTGTAGAAAGTTACCTGATTAAGAAAATAGTTTTGAAGGAAGATGTAGTTGAGTGACTTGATTTGAACTTTTTCTTTCTACAAGTTTGATTGCAATTGAAAAGACCAAAAATGGGTAAATAAAATGATAAAGCAGTGTAGTTGATTGGAGAAAATTGAGCTAATAAATTAATGCAATGATTAATTTTTTTATAGAATATTGACCACTGTATTCATCAATTTAGAAGCTTTTACCAAAAAATTAAAAAAAAAAAATACAACATGAGCAGGGAAAAGATGGCAAATACTGTTGCCTGCATTCAAAGACCTAAATAAAATGAGTAGGGATAACTTACATTATACAAGCTTCACACAAAACCTTCAGTCAATTATTTCAAAATTTAGAGAATTCATGCATCACTTTGAGTTACAATATTTACTCTTAAAATTTGACCTTGAGGTTCCTTTTTTCTTTTTTTGTGTCAAATAATACGTTATATAATAGACAATAATCCACCCCTTCCCAACCCCTGTTCACCATATTTTAAGACTCGTACTTAATACCTCAAATATAAAAACTCAAGATTTAAACTATTAGAATGTATTCTAGTAGGCACATGCATTCTATCATATTCGAAATGACAATGGGAAGACTAAGAGCTAGATTGTAATATTCTCATCCACGCCCTTCAAACAATATTTTACTCTTATCTCGCCAATATCCTTTTAGTAAAAATATACATTACGCTTATTCTTAGCCTTTTGGGTAATGGGTAATTAGGTAATTTTTTTTCATTGTCGTTTGAATTTTTAATTAAATTTATACTTATAAACTAGAATTTTCAAAATTTTGAATGATAAAATATTTTAATTGTAAATAAATCACTTGTTTTCAATTTAGATAAAAAAAAAAAAAAAAAAAAAAAAAAGTAAGTGAATGACTAAGCACTGAAATTTTTAATGTTGTAACTTTTAAGCTCCTGAATTTCATATCACTTAAGTTCCAAAATTAAATTCGACATCATTTAAACTTTAGAATTCCTAAACTTGTAAAAAAGGTTGTAAATGGTTGAAATGATACCTTTGTACTCCCTTAATAATTTTTTTTTGATAAAAAAATGTTAAGATCAACGTACAAATTGCTGGGATTATGCTCTGAAATTTCATGAAGAATTGATGAGGTCTTGTGAGATTTAGTTATCAAATTAGATTCCAACTTGAATATCAATGTTTATATGAGAATTATTTTAGGTAATTTCAAATTGATAGGAGATTTTGCTCTACTTCAAACCAAACTCCAATATTTGTAATCTTAACAAAATTAGATGTGTGGTGTGGTTTAAACCAACCTTTATAAGGCGATGAGTAAGAGCGCTTCCACTCTCGTTGAGTATCAAAAAGGTGAGATTCCTTCATTGAGAAAGGATTTTGAGCAATTGGTTGACGAAAGTATAAAAATGTATATTTAAAGTGTTCTCAACAATTGATATTTATGAAATTATGAATTTAATAGTAGATTTTTTTATAAATAATTTTATAATTGCATATTCTATTAATTGTGCAACTTCCGTTGCTTCAAGCTTTAATGATTAAATAGAAAAAAATGAAAGAAAAATGTCTTAAGTGGAAATATGGTGTTGGAACCTATCACTAGGCTCCAATCTTTGATCATCAAAATGCGCAAGAGGGTCAAACACAAAAGAGGTGTCACATCCTGTCTCTAGGTTTCAATTCTCAACTACTAAAATTACATAAGGGCTAGACATAAGAGAGGTGTCGCATCCTACCTCAATGTTTCAATTAGAGTGCAAACCGAAGGAAAAAAAATTAATTCTCTCAAAGGTTGTTAATCCCTATTACCAAACAATCATACTTTAATTTTAATATAAATAGGGATCGTAGGAAGTAGGATTAAGATTCTTTTCCTCTTTCTTTATCATTCTTTTTTTAAACCAAAGAAAAAGAAAATTATGTCAAGGCATAGTTAAACTTTTAACACGATTATAGAGGATTTTGACTGTTGAGTTTTATTAATTATTTTATTTTGATTTTTTAAGGGATTTCATTGTTTAATTTTGTTCTTGAGATATGGTTAATTATTTTGAGATTTGAAAACTTTCAACATGATTATGTTTTGATAAATTAATTCTATTGATTTAATTAAAAGAAAAACATCTTTTAGTTTTTACTCTGACTATTTGCTTGTAAAAACACTTTTCTACTTTTTTTTTTTTTGTCCTATTTCATGAACTAATCAATACTATTTATTAAATTTTGCCGCAATTAAGACTTAAATGCATTAAGGCCTAAAGATTGAAAAATGAGTGTAAAGGTAATGAAATTTTATTGTTTGCTAGATAACTCTTTTATTCACCAATTAATTTCAATCTTTTCTTTAAAATTAAATTTCAAGATAAATCCAACTTAAAATCTTACCTAAATCTAATTTGCATCTTATAATAAAAAACTCTTTTAAATTGTACTATTTATTTAAAATTCAAAATTCCTTTTATCAAATTCTTTATTTAATTTCGCAATTAATTTCATTATAACATGCTATTTGATTTCATTTTTTTCTATACTGCATTCAATTTCAATTTGTTATCTCATCAAATCTATTTTTAATTCCAATCTCAAATTGTTATCTCACTTCATCTAAATTCAATCTCCAATAGTGATTATCTTTTTCTTTTTTTTTTTTATTCTCAATATTAAATTTTCCTCCAACAACTATATGGGTAAATATAAAAAAATATATAATAAAAAATTACTTGAATTAAAGAATAAATTTTGTACTCCTATTTTTTTGTTAAATAAATGCATTAACATAACTTTAAAAAGAAAAAGTGAGAAAAAAATAAAAGAAAAATAAATTAAGTACAATTAAATGTTTATGAACTCAATCCATAGACAATGAAATGAAAGTACAATTAAATGTTCATGGTCTTAATTCAAAAAGAATTTCCCTATTTGCAAAATTACTACTCAACTAAAATGATATTAGCACAATTTTTCTTCTAAGTAAGAATCCTCTAATTGTTCAAAATTTTAAAGAACAAAAAAAAAAATTAATGATTATAAACTTATAACAAAATCCCAAGGCACCAACCACTAATTAAGTAGTATACATTTAATAAAGTATCATACCTGGCTTGAAAATTGTTAATAAGACTAAGAATGAAGAACCAGACGCTGTTATTAATTGCAGATATTTGGTCCTGAAACAGGTGAGACCAGGAGGAGAAAAATATATAAATCATAAAATAGATGAAAATAGAAAAATATATGAAAAGAGATTGGCTCACTTTCCTTTAAACTTTAGAAAAATAGTTAAGTCGGGGGATGATAATTTAAACCTAACAAGTTGGCCCAATAACTCCCCATTTAGGGTATAGGCCAAATTTTAGTTCAAGGCCCAAGGTTTTCTAGGTAAATCATATGCTCCTCTTCAGTTTACATTTCTTTTGCATTTACAATAAGTAAAATGACTATTAATGTATGAATGTGAGAAATATAAATGTATGTTAACAAGTTATCATAACACTAAGTTTTAGAGAGTCCTTTTCCGCAGAGCAAGTAGAGGATTAGCCTATGAGATTTAATTTTGCTTCTACACCTTGAAGAGAAAGTAATTATAGGAAAAAAAAAAAAAATTATAGCGAAGATTTATACCTTCAGGTTTTGCCTCTATATGATGACCTTCTATGTCTTTCCTCTATTGAATGTATTATTGCTCACTTTGTTGATGAAAAGATGTTGATGAAAAGATGTTGATATGAAATTGTAAATGTATATATAGATGAAGAAAAGATGTCTTACTCCTGGACAAAGAAACGAATCCCAGAATAACTGAAGGCAAAAGCAAATTAACAAGTAGAATTAATTTCCTCATCTTTTTGGCGGAAGAGTGAAGCCATATATGATGAAGAAATAATTTTAAAACGGGCAAGAAGACGCAAAGAATTTGTCAAAAAGAGTGTTCCGGCGGGTAGCATCATTCTTTTATAAAAAGGAAGTTAGGTATAAGATTTAAATGATAAAAAGGAAAAAAAAAAAAAAACAGAGGATTACTGAAAAGAGGAAGTACTTAGATTTAGTTTGAGTGCTACCTTACAACTATAGTTGTAGGTTTTTTTAATCTTTTAATATATTTAATCTTTTAATACTATAAAAAAAGTCATGAAATTTATTATGATTTTTTAAATTAAAAAATAATTATATTTAATAAATAAAACAAAAATTCAATAAATTTCAATAATTAAAAATAGAAAAATAAATATCAAAATTGTATATAAGTATAATGTATAAAATTTATGTGTAGGTAGATACTAATTAACTCATTTAATATATTTAATATTTATTTTGATTAATATTTTATATTTTTAGGATAAAAAAAAAATAAAGTTAAAGCAACTGTGGAACATTTCCAAATGAAGCCTTAATTAATAGAAGGCTTTACGTTTGTGAGAGAATATATAAAGGGTGGCATTGCTTTTGGTCAAGGTAAGTACATATCTTCACAAAGAAATTTTTGAAGTTTTGATAATTTAATTCTATTTATTTATTTAATCCCTCCAAGCTTACTCTAATGTGACTCTCACTTCTACACAATCCAAACCCAGTCATAGTTAGCTGCCAATATTATATAATTGTTTGAAGACTTAAATTATATATAGTTCTCCACCTAGTTCATGTAATTTTCTTTTATCAGCAATGAAAGATATATATTGAGATGGAAGTACAAGCAGTTCAACTCTTTACATTGAGACTAAAGAAGTAGGCACATCTTGCTGAGAAGCCAGAAGGGTTGTGAAGCAAATCACTTGATCTGCAGAGGTTAATATATTAATTATTGTCCCCAAATCATTCATGTTTCAGGTAAGTTAGAACACAGAATCTAGAAGAAATTTAATCAATTGACCAGTATATATTTAAGACATGGTAACTCACCTTATTTTTCAGCAGCAAAGATTCTGCTTCCTAAACAAAATTCTTGTCAACACTCAACAGTCCATATGATGAATTCTGCATTTTGCAAACATTGAACACATGTTAAAACCTCTTGCGCCCAAAAACAGCTAGTAGAATATGGAAGGTCAAGTCAGCGACTTGAGTTAACTAACAAAGCATGTACCTTCATATGACTTGCATCTTCCTCTTCCCCATTTTGTACCTACATCATAAATCTCCAATAATATGAAACAATAAGGAAAATTGTGCCTATCAAATCAAAACAAAAATCATCAAAAATATTACATACCATTAATTAATTCTTTATTTTCAGAACTTTGAACTGATGTCATTGCCTCTTGCTTGTTTTGAATGCTTTGAAGGTAATCTCATTTCAAATCCTTGAATTCCAAATAACAATGAACAAAATAACTTCATCGGTTGGACTTGTGAGAAAATGCATAACACTATAACAGTAGACAAAAGAAAAATAAAATGCAAAGGGTAATAAAATCAAATCTATGCTTCACCTGGCAATTACCATCTGAATTTAAATTTACTTCCCAGTCCTTCCTCTTGGTTTATATGTATCAATGCTTCCTTCCAATCAGAATCTGCCATGCTTGCAATAATTCAGGCAGATGTTAGAGAAATCATTGAGAATTAAGAATTGCATCTAAATGGGGCTTAGAAATACTGTGCAGTGATTGAGAAGTTGATTCTCTGTAGATTTAGTCCTGTTTTGTTACTATAGTTTGTGCAGAAGGTAATAGCCTAAAAATAGGGCTAGATAACAAGCTCCACCTGAAATGCACAGCTACCTTGTTTGACCCATCCAATTCTTACATCCATCACCATCATATATATACCGAAGAATAAAGTAATTGCACTCAGATCAGGATCTGCTACAGCTTGCTAGGATAGCAAAAAATATTTTACAGTTATACATATCTCTAACGGAGAGAAGATGCAAGATTATTAATAATAAACAGCTACAGTCGTCATATATTTCTTACCAAATTTTTATTCATCAATTATCAGTCGAAAAATTTTCTACTTCTTTCCATTGTCATTTAGCATTCTTTTTTGCTATTTCTATATGCTGTAGTTTGGTTGAAATTTTCAATTGTCTTTCACTGTTAAAATATGAAATGATAGCATGAATAATGCTATCACATCTTTGACTGTAAAGCCAATTTTAGACAGGTTAAGATATTGTTTTCTAATTTTTTTTTCTATCATAAAGGTTTAATTCTTTGCAAGATTATCAATGTTTAGATTTTTTTTTTTTTTTGAACACTTTGTCCTAACCCTTAAATTTTTTATGAAATAAAAGTTTCAGTGAAAAAAACTTGAATATTCAGGTTGAGTTATGCACATAAGAATGAATTCTCTTCTTGGGACAAAGGATAAGTGTGTTGTATTAATCCAAATTCCACATAAGATACTTACATTAATCCTACCCCAAGTAAAATCAGAATTTCCTACCACACCAATCTTATTTCCCTTAAAACGCAATTAAAGGGCGAGATTAAGATCAGCTCAAGCGAACATCACAGTTGGAACGAATGTCCTCTTGCCACGTCGTCGTCGTTGCATTTGGATCTACGGTCCTGAGTATTATTCCTCCAACACACCCCATTGTTGCGTCACCTGTTCTCCGTGAACAAGATCGAACGACTCCAATTTCGTGACGGATGTCGGTGGGGTTAGGTAGTTTTCCTGTAAGGCCCACACGTAATTTCAAGGACAGTTTCGTCCACCAAAATGAAAAACAAAAATGTATTATATAGATAATTTTTTTATACCACATTTTAATATAACTTTCATATATTATAAAATCAGTAGATGCATTTAATATCATGACTCATATGAATAAAAAAAATTAATTATATAAATAACACATCAAATTATACAAAAAAAAAGTAAAACAAAAAAATTGTTCCAAAATCATTTCCCAAAAAACAACAAAAGAACCAAATCAGAATCATATCAAAATCATAACATAGCTAAAGCTTAGTGTTTAGAGTATAGAAAAGTTATAATTGTATACTAATATATTCCAAATTTTAAGGGATTTCTAACAGATACTGTATACAAATATGCCTTCCATCTACCAAATTGCATTCTACGGTACCTTTCTGTATCAGAATATTGAATAACATTTTGATTTTAAACTTAAAAGATAAAGGTTTTGTGCACCTGTGGTTTTAGACCACCTTGAGGTGCATCCTCCTTTTTTTTTTTTTTGGCAGGTTCGAAACCTGACTCATGACACCTTGCTCAAAAGAAAAAAAAAAAAAAGATAAAGGTTTTGTACTAAGGCAATCTTAACTATAACATCAATTTATTTATTCGTACGAAGGGGATTTGACTTATTTGAAAATAATTTTTTTTGAGCTGATTTGAAAATAAATTTAGTGAATGAACAATTTATATATTAAAAACAAAAATTTTTGCCGTATTCAAATCTTCTATAATTGTTTATTACCTAAATTACCAATTAGAGGTCATTGATATTTACGGATTAATATTTGGGGAGATTAAATGAAGAACAAATATTTATTTTTCTTAAAATAAAAAGGAAAATGATGTATAAATAATTTTTTTATAATTTTTTGGTACAATTTTATATTTTTTTAAATAATTAATTTTTGTAATTCATTTAAAATCAGATAAAATTATATTGATCCACTTAGTTAATTACATATGAAAAAAGTATAAAAATATTATATAAATAAAAAAAAATTTCTCAATATCATTACCCTATAAAAAAATCTTATCAGTATCTCTTGAAAGATTTCTACTTAAAATTTGTGTCTTAAAGTATAAAAAAAATAAAAATGCTCTAATTAATTAAACTTACAATATTATATAATCAACACTTTTTATTTAAAAATTCATAAATAATATTCTATACTTTTTTTAATATTACAATATATTTATTTAATATTATATAATTATTATAAATTTATAATTTTATATAATATCATAACTATAACATTCTAAAATAAAAAACTTAAATCCACACATAGTTCTGGTCTCCCTTAAAATTCAATTAAAGAGAGAGATTAAGATCACCTCGGGGCACATCACAGCTGGAAACAATGTCCTCCTGCCACATTGTCACCGTAGCTTTTGGATCTATGATCATGAGTATTACTCTTACAACATACTCCATTTACCATCAAATCGAACGATTTTGACATTGTGAGTCCTTTTTGCTTCAATTGTATCATAATTTAGCATCATTTTTCACTTAAATATACACCAAATTTACCATTAATACATGTTTTACCCATCAGCGTTGCCATGTAGATCATGACAATCAACCAATAACTACAATCACAAATTTCTTACCATATATATTATTATTCATCAATCATCAGCCCAAAAATTATCTACTTTTTTCTATTGTCATTTAGCATGCCTTTTGGCTATATCCATTTGCTGTAATTTGGTTGGAATTCTCAGTTGTCAGTATCTGTTAGAATATGAATGATAATATGAATGGTGCAGTCACACCTAAAGCCAAGTTTAGGCTGATCTTTTTTCCTTTTTTTTTTGGATTTTTTTTTTGTCTGTCATCAATTGTTGACGGTGCATACCTTACTGCATCAATTATGCTAACTGCATAATTGATGAAAGAGATAACTAGCTATACCTTACTGCATCAATTATGCTTGACTGCACAAATTGAAATTCCTTCCAAGAAGCCTTACAACTCACCCTTTGGAGGTGAAAAATACCAACTTGCAAAGTATGTTTTGAGGGAGCCAACCAACATGATAAAAGATGGTTGAAGATCGCTTGTGTGAGATTGAACATAGATATGTATATTATATCTCTCTTGTTGTCTCTGAAATCTCTTGCATATTCATAAAGGAGGTTATTTACAAAAGCTCTTTCAAACAACATCCTAGCAAAGGAAGGTGAAAATCCAGAGGTAAGTAGCCTACTTTGGAGTTTGGATTTCCCATTAAAACACATAAATTGTAGATGAAAATGAATTAGAAATATTGTCCAACCAAAAGAAAGAATGTAATCCAGTTAAGAATGATGGCTAGGAAGAAGCAGGAACTTCATTCTGTCCAAGTCAACTCTTTCCAAGAACGATAAGATATTGCCTTGCTTTTCCTGCTTGTATTTCTGAGTGTTCAGTGTTCAAAGGTGCCATGAGTTTGATGTCTCCCCATGAAAGGGTTCCCTGATTCTGCTGCTTGCATGGTGCTGGCAACCAAAGGAAAGATTCTTCTATGCTTAAGGGTGCTACACCCGCTTGTCTTGTTTCTTGCTTTGCTTCTCAGAAGCAGTGGACTTCTTAGCTCTGCAGGAGGCCTACATTGATTGAAAGACCAAACAATTAAAGAGTGCAATTCTTACGACCTAGCTTATTTACAATCTAAAACAGGCAAAATGAAATCAACTAAGATAGCAGGGCCATGTATACTAGCCTCCAATTGCTTGAATTAATCAGAAAAAAAGGCAAAAAAGATAGCTATAAACAAGATTAAAATCAATGATAAACAGATTCATATAGTTAACTAATAAAGCATGTACCTTCATATGACTTGCATCTTCCTCTTCCCCATTTTGTACCTACATCATAAATCTCCAATAATATGAAACAATATGGAAAACTGTGCCTCTCAAAATCAAAACAAAAATCATTGAAGAGATTACAAACCGTTAATTAGTTCTTTATTTTCAGAACTTTGGACTGGTGGCATTGCCTCTTGCTTGTTTTGAATGCTTTGAATGTGGTCTCATTTCAAACCCTTGAATTTCAAATAACAAAGAACAAAATAACTTCACCAGTTGGACTTCGAAGAAAATGCATAACACTATAACAGTAGACATAAAAAAAAAAAATGCAAAGGGTAATAAAAGCAAATCTATGCTTCACCTGGCAATTACCACATGAATTGAAATTTACTTCCCAGTCTTTCCTCTTGGTTTATATGTATCAATGATTCCCCCCAAACAGAATCTGCCATGCTTGCAATAATTCAGGCAGATGTTTGAGAAATCATTGAGAATTAAGAATGGCTTCTAAATGGGGCTTAGAAATACTGTGCAGTGATTGAGAAGTTGATTCTCTGCAGATTTAGTCCTGTTTTGTTACTATAGTTTGTGCAGAAGTTATTAGCCTAAAAACTGTGCTAGATAACAAGCTCCACCTGAAATGTACGGTTACCTTGTTTGACCCATTCAATTCTTACATCCATCACCATCATAAATATACCAAAGAATAAAGTAATTGCACTCAGATCAGGATATGCTGCAACTTGTTAGGATAGCAAAAAATATTTTACAGTTAAACATATCTCTAATGGAGAGAAGATGCAAGTATTATTAATAATAAAGCAGCTACAGTCGTCATAAATTTCTTACCAAATTTTTATTC
>BPVZ01000042.1:1197801-1213111 GCA_020521535.1 Rubroshorea leprosula
TTTTTTTTTTTTTTTTTTTTGTGGGCCGACGATGATGAATTAAAAGACTTAAAGCAATCTTTTTGGCTTCATGACTTGAAAGGGAAAAGGACAATAAAAAGAGTGAACTAATAAGTCAACTAAAGATTATACAATTATTGCAGTTGCAAACTCCTTTTTTTTTTCAGAATTCTAACTTCTGAATATAACTCGTTGATTGTAGTGGCACTATACAAATTTCATCTAGTAGGCGTGCTGATTGGACCGCTATGTTGGTTACCTGGTAAGCAAGAACGTCCACCCATTAGCCTTGTTTATTTTGGTGCTGTATTCTCATTTGTCGAAAATAAACCAGATATATGTTATTTTTTAATTTGCGAAGCAAATATATGATCTAGAGTTGATGGACGTGTATTCTCGATTTTTGTTTTATAATTTGAACTAAAGTTTAATATTTTGATGACAACTTTTATTTATTTATTTTGTTAATTAAAGATTATAAAATGAAAATTAATTACTGAAACTATTAAACTTATTCTTTCTGAACCTTAATATTATTAATTCATTCATTGCAATGACATTTATCGTGCATAATGAATCTAGTTTTTTTACCCCTTTTTTTAATCTAGTTTTTTTTTTTTCTTATCGGCAGCACTATTGAATGAAAATGGCTCGCCTATTGTATTGTCTCTATTGTCTGCATTGTTAATTGGTAAGCAATAACTTTCACTCAATTAACCCCCTTTTTTTGAGTTATATCTTATTTCTTATTTGTTTTTTTTTTTAAAAAGCAAATATATATTTTTTTTCATAATCAACAAAGCAAATATATGAACTAAAGTTGGTAGATGTGTATGTTTTAGCTTTTGTTTTACAATTTGATTAAGGTTTTTTGGTTCTTGTATTATGAGTTAAAAGCAATCGTTTTGCCATATATCATAGAAAGTAGTCAATGAAATAGTATTACTATTACAGTTACGGAATTTATTCTTTCTAAATTCTGAATATAACTCATATTGCAGCTGCACTACTCAATCTAGATCTAGCAGGTGTATGGATTGCGGGGCTTATAGTGGTATTTGGTAGGCAATAACTAACACTCAATTATCCTTTATTATTCTTTTTACCTTCATTATGGATATCTATATTCATATTTTGAATTTAGTTCATTTTGGTTAATTAAAAGGCTTTTTTTTTTTTTTTGGCTAAAATATCATATAAAGGCAATCAAGTATTGCAGTTATGTAACTCATTCTTTCTAAATCCTATATGCAGTACCAACAATGGATTTAGCTTACCAAGTGGCTACATCCGGCATACTGATTGGAGTGATCATATTGTTTCTTGGTAAGCCATAGGATCCACCCACTCTAGCTATTAGCTTTATATATATATATTGCTCCGTCAGCCAATAGACATACTGTTTGGAGTGTGTGCTTTCACTTCTCTTATGGTTTTTTTATTGCCCTCCTAATACAAGAGATTTTTTTTTTTTTTTTGAGAATTGGCAAAATAAAATTGGGCAGAGCCTGTAATAAACAAAAGATTCAAAAAGCATCCTATACTCAAGAAAACAAAGGATTCAAGAGAGGAAGGTAATGGGAATGATAATCAAACTCACATTAAATAAAAAATAAACTAGTTTTTAAGTATGTTTTACAAAATAACTTTATCTGAACTAACTAACTAACAATCCTTACAAATATGAATAATAACAACCTAATCTAATCCTAACAAAATATCCTAACAATAATAACAACTTAACAAATTAATCTACTCTAACAATTTCGAAATCTTTTCAATATTCCCTGCCTTAAACTGAAAGTTTCAGAAACTTCAATTTAATCTACACTTGTGTCAAATAATAAAACCTAACTTATTTTCGTAGAAATCGCGATTGTACTTAGCACGTGCAACAAGCCTTTAAAACCCTTGGTTACCCTAGTGGACGAGTTGTGTCTCGTGAGGCTTTTTAGTGGATCTACCCACAAAATCCTAATGTAAGAATGCAACTATATGATATGCATGCAAATAAAATTTAGGAATTAAAGTTCAATTAGAGGCAAAATCTCAAATATTCAAAAGTTCTCATATACTCACTTAAAGTCAAATACTCCATCCTATTCTTCACACCAGTTATCAAAAAATTTAGCTCATGAGCACTTAGTGTGTGTGTAAATTCATAGTAAGAAATCATGAGTTTAGACCTTCACACTTTAGTAGTTATTAATATTTTTTTTCTCCTTTTTTTTGTGTTGAGTTTCCTTAGGCTTTCTAAATTACTCATCTAACGAGCTTTCTGTCAATGACTCCCAAACCAGTTGGCTTTAGGGCATTAGGTGAAAAGACACCCCTAAGAATATACTTACTCAAGTAACAAAGGCCACGAAACATTCGACTTCTCTTTTTTCTCTTTTCTTTTTTTTTTCTTTTTTTTTTTCAGCCACATAACACATTTTCCCCAAAGCTATCACTTGTCTTTTGACGCGAATTCTAACATTTGTGATGAAAGCACCCGGTTACTCAACATAAACTTAAAATGTAAAATGCTTTGCATACTCATATTTCAAGTTGTCGTTTGACGTGAAAGTTGACATGGATCTCATGCCTAACCCCCAGTTACTAAGCAACTAGAAACATTGGAGTAAAAATTAACAAACTCTTTTATGTGCTAGCTTCTTTTTCTTTTTTTCTTTTTTTTTTTCTTTTATGTGCTTTTTAGGTACTACTAAGTCCTCTCTCTAAACTTCTCACTACAAACTTGTGTTCAAGTAGAATAAAATACTCGTGAACTTAAACTTCATCCCAATGGTGTTATTTTTCAAATTCTGTATCTCTTCTAAGATTCAAAGATTTAAAAAAATTTTGACTTTCCAACTCAAAAATATTCAATTCCTTAACCCTAATTGGACCAATTTCTAAAAAAAATACCCTAATTTCTAAAAAAAATGTGTATCATGCAAATATGAATGCAAACTAATGTAAGAATGGATGCCTAAAAGTTATTCTTTCCACCAAACTTATATCAAACATTGTCCTCAATGTAAAATAAAAATAAGAGAAAAGAGAAACTTCCCAAGTTTTGCACTTGAAAATTTGAGTTCTGAAATTGAGTTCTTTTCAATTGGAGGCTTCAAGTATGTGAATTTCCATAATCTTGTCCCCCAAACTTGTTCAATGACCTAGCCAAAATCAAAGAACAACAATTTATAAACTAAAATACTCAAATAATCAAATAAATTCACCCCTTAGTGAGATGTAATTTCTCCACATTTATGCATCAACCTGGGTTATAAAGAGAAAAAAATTAAAAGAAAATCTAAACTATAAAAGAAAAATAAATAAAAGAAAAGAAAATTTTATGCTTGGGTTGCCTCTCAAGAAGCGCTTAATTTATAGTCATTAGCTAGACTTTCTACCACTCCAATGTGGTTTTGGATTAGGTCGTAGGGCATGTCCTCTCGTTTTCTTGAATCTTGGCTTTCTTGCCCTTAAGTTGAATCCACCATAAGATTTTCTCCAATGACTATTTTGTGGTGGTTTGGGTTTAGGCCAAGAGATGTGCCTTCCCAATTCTTCTAAGATTGCCTCCTTTGATTTCAAGGAAGATGAGGATGTGTTCAAGCAATTTATGTATTTTTTAATTGGGTCCTTTGCTTGAATAAGATAAATCTCAAATGGATCCTCATAAGTGTTTTTCTACAAAATCTCATCAACCATACCAATAACAAAATAATCATTAAAATCAGATTTGGTTAATGGAGACTTCCCATTAAACGCTTCAAATGACAATTGAGCTTTTTCCTCTTCTTCCTTAGGGACATCCCCTTATTTAGTTTCTGTAGGTATACTTTCTACTTCTCCAAGTTGTCCTTCAATCTCCAAGGGTAAAGTATTTACTTTTGCTTCTTGATTTGTCATTATTGCACTAGGTAACTCACCTTGTATTTTTTCAGCAACTAAGTTGAGTGAATAACTTAATTGAACTTTCAGATTTTGATCCAAACATGTCTCCTCTTCTTGAGCTTGAAACCTTGATTGTGGCTCCAATATATCTTCATGAATCCATGAGGAGTTTGGATAGTTTATTCAATCAAAGTTGCATGCATTGGGATAAGAATTATATTGTTGGCTATAAAAATCACAAGAAAAATCATCATGTTTGTTAGATGGTTTAAATAAGCAATCAAAACTAAAATGGTCTAATTCACACCATCGACAAGTAATATTAAATTATTTTATTATAGCCTTATTTAATTTCTGCTTTCCAATGACTGCTTAAAATCGTTCAAGTTCATCATCGTCAATTTCTGCTTCCCAATTGATAGTTATTGCTTCAACTTGTGCTCTTATCTCTTGAGCAAAATAATGATAACTTATATCATTGTCTATGACAACTCGATCCATAGTGAGACCTACAAAATCATAAACAAAAGAAATAGAAAAAAAAAATCAAAGTAAAGAAATAAAAGAAAAGAAAACGTTTAAATTAAATCCAGAATTAACTAACTTCGATATTAATTAAAATCAACAATCCACAGCAATGGCATCAAGTTTAACTTGATGCACTAAAATCACTCTAACAAGTGTACTAGTCACTCTAAGTAATATAATGATAAGTAGAGTATCGAACCCACAAGGATTGCATCTAATTAAGTACCAAAATAATTAATCTAAATTTATTTGAACAATCAAAAAGGAAGAAACTTTAATTAAAATAATAAAAAAGAAAATAACAATTAAAATAAAGCTAATCAAGATATGAGGTACTAAGGCATTGATTTCACCATAATCAATCAATATGAATTTTGGATTAATATACTTTTAAAAACAATTTTTTGAGTGCATGTGATGGTGGATTTCCCTAAATTAACTAACTAGCTTTCTCAAGTCAAGTTAATCCTTCACTTGTTTATTAAATTAGTCATGTCTCTATATAATTTTAAACAAACTAATGGGTATTAAATTCTATGGAAATCTCTAACTTAAGAAGGGGGAGCTCCTAACTCTCTTCTCCTCCTCCACTACCACATGTGAGCTAATTGCTTCTCGGTCTCAAAGCCTAACACACGGTTTATGTTATTATTGGTCTAATTTATGCAATTCTTTCTTAAGTTTATGCATAAATCACCAAATCAATTGAAAGGTGAGTAGGCTTCTAATGCATTAAGTTCAATAATATAAACTTCTCATGCGAATAACTTTAATTGAAAGTATAAAATCACAAAATCACAAAATCACAAAATCTGTATTAAATTGATTAGGCTACATCATAGCCTTAATAAAATCAATTATTTCATAATAAAAATAATAAAATCTGAAATCATAATTATGAATATAAGAATATCAAAAAAGAATAAACCTAATTTAAGAAAATTAAACTCTTTGATCTTCTACTATTGATGGACTCTCTATTTTAATCTCCAAAAGTGCCTAAAAGAGGGCTACCATAAGCCTCTTAAAGCTCTCTCAATTTTGAATTTGGAAGGGTATTTATCCGATTTTAGATACCCTAATTGGAATAGAAGTGAGACCCACATCCAAAATAATAAATTAAACCTGGATTTTCTGAAAATTGTGCAAGGGGCAACAGCTTGAACTAGGTGCCGACACCTTCTATTCAGTGCAGAATACCATCACTGTGTCGGGTTTTTGGCTTCTCAACAATTTATGTGATGGTAAAAATAACAGTCCTGGTCCCTGACTTCTAGATTCTGCACAAGTTAATCCTCAAGTTTTTGATCTTTGTAATTTACTCTTGAAAATCATGATTTCTTTCAATTAAGTCCTTTCCTACATAAAAAATAAAAATTATGTAAAATCTTATAAAACTCATCCAAACATCAATAATATCAAGGCACAAATTCCACATTAATAGGCATATAAATTCATCTCATCACACTCCTTGTCAACAAATTCCACTGCATGTCCATGATAGTACTGTTTCTTCTCTTACAAACACCATTTTGCTGTAGTGTATAAGCTACTATCATCTGCTTTTGGATAACATTGGCTTGACAGGAATCCACAAAATCTTGTGAGTTGTACTCACCACCATGATCTATCACAATATCTTTATGGGACTACCAACGTCATTTTTTACCAGCACTTTAAATTTCTTAAAGGCTTCAAATTTTGTTTACAAGAAGTAAACCCAGGTCTTCTTGCTATAATCATCAACAAAAGAGATAAAATGCTTTTTTACCTCTATTAGATACAGGACTAATAGGTCCACAAATGTCATAATGAACTGGCCCCAAAACTCTTCTTGCACTCTAAGATATCCCATTTCACGAAGTTGTTTGCTCACAACATAATCTGAACACACTTTTGTTGGAGTTGGAAATTTAAGCAAACCTGCATCCATCTTCTTCTGCTATAGAAATCTCTAGCTACCAAGGTTGAGATATCCAAATCTGTAACATGCTTCTTTTTTCAATTTGATAGAAAAACAAGAACGACTTGCTTTCTCCAAATATAGTGTAAGCATTCTGTTAGCTATCATGTTAACTGTTGTAAGCCATGCTTTGCATCATGAACTTGACAAAAACCATCATTGATAAGAATTTCACAACCCTTTTGTAGAAGTTGTCCCACATTCAACAAGTTTGTTTTCAAATTTGGCAGATACAAAACATTACAAATAACCTTCAAAGAATTGTCCTTGGCTCATATTTGCACATTTCCTTTTCCCTTGATAGAAATAGTAGAGTTGTCTCCAAAACTTTATAGTGGGGCAGAAACATTTGTCCAAGATAGAGAACACTATTTTATCTCCACGCATATGATTATTGCATTCAGTGTCTTGATAACACTTATTTTTATCAGTGGTTTCTTTAAGATTAGACACCATCAAAACAAATGTTTCTTCTTTGTTTACCTCTTGTTCTCCAAGGTGAGACTTTCTCCTCTATTTTTATTTAAATTAGCAAAGCACTCATTCTAATGGTGACCATACCTATGGCACTGATAACATTCAATATTTGATTTATCCATTAACTTGGATTTGTAATCTGTCACTTGATGATCACAACATCTCCATTTTTGTCTCTAATTTCCAGTGATATTCTTTTTATACTTACAAAAGTCAATGATGTACACCAATTGTGCATATTCTAGAGTGTTTCTTTTTTCTTTTTTTTTTTTGTTTACAATATTTTAATTTACTATACATGTAATATCTAGACACAACTAACGTGGCCTCCTATACATCATATATCCTTGTGTGGCTTCAATTTACATTGCAGTAAAAAAATTTGCTTCTAGAAGACTTTCATGTCATCACCTTTTAGATCCCAAGTTGGTGATGAATATTTTAACACTCCCCCTCAACACCGACTTTGGTTCTCGACATCATCCCAAGCTGCTCATGAAACATTTCAAGCTTTCCAATGTTGAGCCCTTTCGTGTATACATCCGCTACTTGCTTATCTGTTTTTATAGCTTGCATTTCTATCTCCTTTTTTAGTACCTTTTCTCTGATGAAGAGATAATGAACTTCAACATGTTTTGTCCTACATTGAACATTGGATTTTCTACTAGTTGAATTGCTGACTAATTATAACTATATAATTTTACTGAATAATCACTTGGTTGCTTCAAATCTTCCATTAATTGCATAAGCCAGGTGCTTTCTTGAGCTGCCACAGCTACTGCTCTGTACTCTGCCTCAGTGGTTGACAAAGAAAAAGTGGGTTGTCTCTTGTTGCACTATGAGACCGCTCTAGATCACAACCAATAGTGGATCTCCTTGTATCATGACACCTAGCATAATTAGCATCACAAAAACCAACCACCTTACACTCTGTGCCACTTCTGTATAATATGCCATAATCCAGTGTTCTTTCGACATACTTGAGAATATGGCGTACTACTTCCAAGTGTGGCTTTTTAGGATTTTGCGCAAATCTACTCACTACTCGTATTGCAAATGATATATCTGGCCTTGATAAAGTTAAATAGATTAAGCTTTCAATGAGTTGCCAATACATGGTGGCACTTGCTAATTCCTTTCCTTTATAGGAGCAGAGTCTAGCATTCATCTCTATTGGAGTTGAGATTGGCTTGCACTCAAGCATCCCAAACTTCTTTAATAAGTCTAATGCATGCTTTTGTTGACACAAGAATATGCTTTCTTTTGTCTGATCCACTTCAAGCCCAAGAAACTGCTTTAATTCTCCCAACTCCTTCATCTGGAACCATACTGACAAGTTCTCTTTTGTTTGAAGAATTTCTTCAATATCATTTTCGATGACAATTAATTCATCCATGTAGACAAGCACACTTGTTATTTTGTTGCCTGAAGTTTTGACAAATAAGCTTGAGTTTGCCACTATCATTGAATAGCCACTTTGAACAAGAAATTCTACAATTTTGCCATACCATGCTTTCAGCACCTGTTTTAGTCCATACAACACCCTATTTAATTTGCAGACATACTCTGGATGCCTATTATCTTCAAATCCACATGGTTGCTCCATATAAATCTCTTTGTCAATTTTTCCGAGCAAAAATGCATTCTTCACATCCATTTGCCACAACTTCCATGATTTGCTTGTAGCTAGAGCAAGTAGTACTCTAACAATGTAATCTTAGCCACCAAACTGAAAGTTTCATCATAGTCTATCCCGTATTGTTAGGAGAACCCTCGAGCAACAAGTCTAGCCTTATATCTCTCTATCTTCTTGTCTAGCCGAGTCTTAACCTTGTAGACCCATTTGCAAGATACTAGCTTCACATCATTTGGCTTGGGTACCAATTCCCAAGTCTGGTTTGGCATTAAAGCCTTTATCTCCTTTTCTAGTGCTTTTCTCCATTCAAATGCTTTGTGCAGCTTCCTCATAGTTTTTCGATTCTGTTATCAGACTTGCTTCAATAAGAGCAATATTAGCATACATAGGATTTGGCTTTCGCTCTTGAGTGGAGCATCTTAGCTGCTGCTCAAGCTGTTGTTTTGTTTCTTCCACTTCACCTTGTCTTGTTTCTTCAATCATGGGCTCTCATACTCCTGTTTGCCATGGATTCACTGTTCTTTCAAGAGGTATCTCCTTTTCCTTCTCTACAACTTCTTGAGTATCCAATAGCCTACAAGTATCTTCTCCAAGCTTTTCCTGTACCTCTTCTTCCAATTCCTTGGAATCAGGCAACACAACCTCTTGTGGAGACCGCCAAAAAGATGCTTCATCAAACACAACATTTCTAGAAATATACCAACGCCTAGTATTTGGGTCATAGCATCTCCATCCTTTCCTTTGGTCATCATAGCCAAGAAAAATGCATCTACATCTGACTGCTTTCTTATCAAACTTGGTCCTTTAAGCTTCTAAAACAAACACATAGCACACTAAACCAAAGACTCGAAAATGGCTCACCACTAGCTTGATGTTCCACAGCTTCTCAAAAGGTGAGGTAAATCCCAACATAGCTTGAGGAAGCCTATTAATCACATGGGCTACAGTCTTCATGCACTTTACCCAAAATCTAGGTGGCACATTTTTAGCATGCAGCATGCTTCAACATGTTTCTACTAGGAGCTTGTTCTTCTATTCAGCTACTCCATTTTGTTAAGGAGTATGTGGACAAGTTAGTTGTCACCAAATACGATTATCTCGTAGATAATTTGAAAATTCCTTTAATGTATACTCTCCCCCATTGTCAATTCGAAGGCAGTGAATTTTCATGCCAACTATCTACTCAACTTACTTTTTGAACCTTTTAAACAATTCTAAAATTTTTGATTTTTCCTTCATGAAGTACACCCATACATACCTTAAGTAGTCATCAATAAATGTCACCATGTAATGTGCTCCACCAATTGATGATAGTTTGACTTTACCAAAAACATCTAAGTGCACTAGCTGTAGTGGTTCCTTGGCCTTGAACTTGGAATCCTGATATGGAAGTTGATGTGCTTTCCCATATTGACAACCAGCACAAACAACATCTTTGTGCAATTCTAGCTTAGGTAGGCCTTTCATCATAGATTTATTCATCATCACCTGCAATCTAAGATAGCTAATATGCCCAAGACGTGCATGCCACAAGTCAAAAGTATCATTCTTGCTAGTCTTGCCCACATATGCTGTTTCAGCAAACATTACATAAACAAAGTCCCACTTTTCTCCTTTCATGATGGGCGTGCCTTCAATCTTTAGTTGTTGATACACCTTCACATCCTTCAATCTAAACACCACATAATTTCCGAGAGCTATAAGTTGTGACATAGACAACAAATTCTTTATCATCCTAGATACATGGAAAACATTTTTCACCTTTACTTGTTAAGAGTTGGTGCATGGTGTTATCACTGCAACTCCAATTTGCTTAATCAGAAGTCGAGTATCATCTACTGTCACTACCACTCTATTTCCTTTGTGTTTTGACAAGTTCAATACCTTGTCCTCATCTCCTGTCATGTGACTAGCAGCTCCAGAGTCAATTATCCAATTTTTGCTGTAGTCAACTCTACTTCGGTTGGAAGCTAACAAAGCCACTTGGTTAGCCTCAATTTCAGCTTCTATCTCCATAGTTGCATAAGAAGCCTGCATGTCCCATTCTTCTTCACTATGATTTCCTTCCTCTTTTGAGGAAGCAACATTTCCTTGCACTGAGCCCTTTTTATATCTACAATCTCTTGCAAAGTGACCTCTCTTTCCACAAATAAAACACTGATCATTATGTCTCCTATAACTATTGGAGTGGCTACTCTCTACCTCTTGATCTTCTTGAGCTCCCCCCAAATGCTAGCTCCTATTTTGCTACCTCTAGGATTTCTTATCCTTTGGCTGATCTAACTTGATGCTCTGAGATCTGCCTTTGCCTCTACTTCCTCCTCTGGTGTTGTAGAGGCCTCATTTAGTACTGTACTTCCCTCTTCCTCGGCCTCGTCCACTAAAGAGTGCTTCTTCCTCTATTGTGCTCCTTCAATTACTTGCTTTCCCTATGCTTCTTGATTTGCCAACAAATTCTCTAATTCATCCACGATTGGTTGAGTTTTCCAGCCTTGTACAGCAGTGATAAAGGCCTTAAACTCTGGCCTTATCCCATGAATAATTATTCTTCTCATTCTTTCATCTAAAATTTTAGATTCTTCATCCAATTATGAAATTTCTCGGCATAATAATTTCATTTTTGTGAAATATTTCGTGATTGGCATATTTTCTTGCCTCGAGAAAAACAACTCATTTTCCAGCAATTGAAGTCAAGTATAGTTCTTTTTAAAGTGAACAGCTAAAATATCCCAAGCATCCTTTGGTGAGGTAGCGTACCTAATATGCTCTAACATTTCTTCCTCAACAAAAGTTTTTATAGTAAACATGGCCTTGGCAGCTCAAACTTTCCATTTCTTGTATGTAGTAGCATCGATCTCTGGTGGTGGCATAACCTCGTCACCTTTCACAATCTCCAACAAGTCTTGGCTCTCCAGATAAGATTCAACACATGTTTGCCATGTGATATAATTTTTCATTCAACTTCCTAATGGTGTTCACCCAACTTTGATCACCCATTATGACTTAGTGTGGTCCCTACCGATACTGACCTAGTCCCAGACAAACAAAACACAAGCTTGACAGTCCCAAATTGTGCACAAGAAAAATTTCTCCAAGGAAAAGATCTTTGACCTACTTACTTTTTGATGATATTTGATTGAGCGGTCCTTGACCATTGCAACAATAAAGCTGGGAAAAGCCTTCACCAAGTGGAGAATCACGGTCCCTGACCGTGTGAAGAGACTACTGCAGTAGATTACTCTAATACTAGATTTGTTGAGTACGAGAGGAAATAGCATAACACTTTTCTCTATTGAACTCACGCACACACACTATCTACTTCTTCCATTCTTCTTTTTTATACTTACAAACATCGGTGATGTATACCAATTGTGCATATTCTAGAGTGTTCTTTTTGTTTACAATATTTTAATTTACTATACATGTAATATCTAGACACAACTAACGTGGCCTCCTCTACATCATATATCCTTGTCTGGCTTCAATTTACGTTGCAGTAAAAAATTTGCTTCTAGAAGACTTTCATGTCATCACCTTTTAGATCCCAAGTTGGTGATGAATATTTTAACACCAAGATTCTTGGATTCTTCAATCGAATAAACAATATAATTGAATTTAGTTGTCATTGATTGAAGAATATTTCAACAATAATGATATCTTCTAATTTTTCATAATTAATCTGCAATGTGTTTGTAATTGCCAATTTCAAGGAGAAATAATCTTCAATAGATTCTCCCATCTTCATTTACAGAGTCTCAAATTATACCCGAGAGCTTGGAGATGCTGTCACTTTGGTGCCCCTACATTCCCTTGATATTTCTTCTTCATTGAATCTCAAATCTTCATGGAAGTATCCTTGTTAAGAACAGTTTCCAAGACTACATGATCAATGGCTTAGAATAAGTAGTTCTTCGCCTTATGATCCTTCAACTTTTACACCTCAACTTCTACCTTTTCTGCATCATTTACACCTAGTACTAGTTCTACGACACCATCATCTACAATCGTCAGGTACTCTTTGGACCTTAAGAAGTTTTCAATCAACATACTCCAATGATCATGATAATGACCACAAAAATGAGGAATTGAAGGCTGCACAAAGTTGTAAGACGCCATCATGATAAACACCATTGAATAGAAAGCTAAGTTTTGCCTTTCTATCACACACTACCTCAAATGTAGTGGCTGCACCAAGTCAAAGGCTCAAATGCCAAATGTTAAGAAAACAAAGTATTTAAGAGAGGAAGGTAATGGAAATGATAATCAAGCTCACATTAAATAAAAAGTAAACTAGCATAGGATTTGACCCCCTATCTTTTTTCTGGATTTCCCACTAGTGGAATAAACCTGTTTCCATTTGGTGATTTGGACACCACCAGATTCTCCGACTTCCTTTTTGTGTCCTCCATGGAAAATCTTGCAAGATTTGCTTCCAATGTGCGCTGGTCAATCCTGATCTGGTTTAACTGCAGCTCTGCTGCTCTAGTATCCTGCACATTCAAGAATTTAACATAACCAAAATGCTTTCCTTTTTAATCTCTCTTCCTTGCCATGAAGACTTGGATTACTCTGCCAACCTTGACAAAAGCTTTCCACATCTCACCCATTTCCCATTCATCTTGGAATTTTGTGACAAAAAATGGGGTTGCCTGTTCAAGTACTCCTTTTCCATAGCCAGAAGATGGCTTCCGTTGTCCTATTCTGTACTCTCTACCTGTCCTCTCTGATCCCTGGCATCCGTTCCTCTATTGGTTTGGGTTGGGGTTAGAGGTAGGTCGCTTCCTCATCGATTGTCTCTCAGGGTGGTGAATAGCCCTTGTCGAAGGCTGAGCATCCAGCAGAGGCTAAGGGTTATTCGTAGGGTTTCTCTCTCTATGGCCCATTCTCTTTCCATATATTGTCTGCATATGATACCACTTCGGTACCTCTGCTCTTTACATCAAACTACATTCCCACTAATGTCAACTACAATTTCTCCTATAGCATAAATAAAAAAACTAAATTCAATCACTTAAAGTAAAAGCTAATCCCTCCGTTTTCCCTTTTGATCCAGTTAAAAGACTTAATCTGAATAAACTCAAATACTCTTTCCGCATTCCACTGACCCACTCTAAACACATTATTGTTCCTTTCCGACCAAATAGGCCACAGCACCATACACTAAACAAGGGACCCCAACTCCTTTTACAAAACAAACCCAACACAAATTGCAAACATAAATCATTAAATTGACTCCGGGCATACAAAGGAAACATTCCACCACTGGCAGCATTTCAATGTGCGAGGTAAAGACCAGAGATATATAGTCCTTTTTGGCTGCCATAGAAAGTCAACAACTGATTGCATTGATGAATTTGAATTCATTTTTAGGGTACTGATTCTTCAACGAAATTTTAACGAAATTTTTTTAACCATTAATCATGTAAGCTCATGTGAGACTCACATTATAATGAAAAAAAATTACCATAAATTCAACCTAAACTTTAATTCTAAAAATTTGGTATTATTTTTCTTCTTTTTTATGAATCATGAACATGAGACGTTTATAAATTGCAGTCATACTACGCATCCGGGGTCTAGGAAGCGGACCGATTGGAATCCCTTTATTGGTACTTGGTAAGGAATAACTCCCACTCCATAAGCTTGTTTTTTCCATTTTTTCTTTACTATGTCTTGATAATTATTTGAAAATTTAAAGCTTTTCTATCTTCAAAGCAATTATATGATCCAAAGTGGATGAATGTAGGTCGTTTAACTTTTCTTGTAGTGATTTCCATCTCTTTCTAGTGAACCGAAGGGATCTTAAATTCAAGTGGTGGAAATGTGAATGAATTACCTTTCATTATGGACACTTTAAAAAAAATTAATAATTAAAAGCTTTTGGTTTGATGGAAATGAAGTAGAGGAAGGGAATGTCTCAAAATTTTTTTGTCTCTCTCTACTATATATTTTTCTTAAACCAAACATATTCTAAAATATATTCTTCCCAAGAGTATGCAATCTTTCTGGATAGAATTGCAATAAATTATGGGATCAATGTTTATGATCCGTACTTCTTTTAAAAAATTAAAGAAAGAATGCTCTAAAGTTACCTCATTTCATTAATGCACCATAGAAAAATTCTAAAATAACATAATTTTCCCATAGTGTTTTAACATGTTTATTCTCCTAATTTTTTAGCACTTCAATTCATAAATACTTTACTCTTAAATTATTATAGCTATAAAATCTGTTCTTCCTATAAATGTTTTTTTTCTGCACAAATATTTTCTTCCGAAATCCTAAATTATAACTGATATATTGCAGGGGCTCTGATATGGATATTAACAGTTAGTTTACTGTATTCAGGAGGTAAGCAATAACGTTCACTTAATTAGTATTTTTTTTTCCCTTAATACCACTAAAAATCTCTCAACTTTTATAAAGGATTCATTGTCATCTGTTTACTTAAAAAATTCATAAAATTCCCTAATTTTAAAAAAGGGCAATCATCATCCTCCGTTAATGGACTTCATAACTCCGTTCGTTCTTTCCTTAAAATCCTCCAAAATTTAATGCTAAAATAACATTATCAGTCCCTCAAATTTTAATTCCAGTACACTTTGACCCTCAAACTTCGATTTTTTCAATTTGGTTCCAATTCAACTTTTCTTATTATACTGTAGTCTATAAACTTTTTAAAGAATTACACTTAAGTCTCAAATTTTCAAATTCTATGTAATTAGTGTGAAACATTAAAATTTTGATACCAAATTTTCTAAATTTAGAATTCTTAAAAATAAAGAAATGATATTTTACTCTCTGCATGTATATAACTCACA
>BPVZ01000042.1:1236134-1249766 GCA_020521535.1 Rubroshorea leprosula
ATAGATTAAGCTTTCAATGAGTTGCCAATACATGGTGGCACTTGCTAATTCCTTTCCTTTATAGGAGCAGAGTCTAGCATTCATCTCTATTGGAGTTGAGATTGGCTTGCACTCAAGCATCCCAAACTTCTTTAATAAGTCTAATGCATGCTTTGTTGACATAAGAATATGCTTTCTTTTGTCTGATCCACTTCAAGCCCAAGAAACTGCTTTAATTCTCCCAACTCCTTCATTTGGAACCATACTGACAAGTTCTCTTTTGTTTGAAGAATTTCTTCAATATCATCTCTGGTGGCAATTAATTCATCCATGTAGACAAGCACACTTGTTATTTTGTTGCCTGAAGTTTTGACAAATAAGCTTGAGTTTGCCACTATCATTGAATAGCCACTTTGAACAAGAAATTCTACAATTTTGCCATACCATGCTTTCAACACCTGTTTTAGTCCATACAACACCCTATTTAATTTGCAGACATACTCTGGATGCCTATTATCTTCAAATCCACATGGTTGCTCCATATAAATCTCTTTGTCAATTTTTCCAAGCAAAAATGCATTCTTCACATCCATTTGCCACAGCTTCCATGATTTGCTTGTAGCTAGAGCAAGTAGTACTCTAACAGTTGTAATCTTAGCCACCAAACTAAAAGTTTCATCATAGTCTATCCCGTATTGTTAGGAGAACCCTCGAGCAACAAGTCTAGCCTTATATCTCTCTATCTTCTTGTCTAGCCGAGTCTTAACCTTGTAGACCCATTTGCAAGATACTAGCTTCACATCATTTGGCTTGGGTACCAATTCCCAAGTCTGGTTTGGCATTAAAGCCTTTATCTCCTTTTCTAGTGCTTTTCTCCATTCAACGCTTTGTGCAGCTTCCTCATAGTTTTTCGGTTCTGTTATTGGACTTGCTTCAATAAGAGCAATATTAGCATACATAGGATTTGGCTTTAGCTCTCGAGTGAAGCGTCTTAGCTGCTGCTCAAGCTGTTGTTCTGTTTCTTCCACTTCACCTTGTCTTGTTTCTTCAATCATGGGCTCTCATACTCCTGTTTGCCATGGATTCACTGTTCTTTCAAGAGGTATCTCCTTTTCCTTCTCTACAACTTCTTGAGTATCCAATAGCCTACAAGTATCTTCTCCAAGCTTTTCTTGTACCTCTTCTTCCAATTCCTTGGAATCAGGCAACACAACCTCTTGTGGAGACCGCCAAAAAGATGCTTCATCAAACACAACATTTCTAGAAACATACCAACGCCTAGTATTTGGGTCACAGCATCTCCATCCTTTCCTTTGGTCATCATAGCCAAGAAAAATGCATCTACATCTGACTGCTTTCTTATCAAACTTGGTCCTTTAAGCTTCTAAAACAAACACATAGCACACTAAACCAAAGACTCGAAAATGGCTCACCACTAGCTTGATGTTCCACAGCTTCTCAAAAGGTGAGGTAAATCCCAACATAGCTTGAGGAAGCCTATTAATCACATGGGCTACAGTCTTCATGCACTTTACCCAAAATCTAGGTGGCACATTTTTAGCATGCAGCATGCTTCAACATGTTTCTACTAGGAGCTTGTTCTTCTATTCAGCTACTCCATTTTGTTGAGGAGTATGTGGACAAGTTAGTTGTCACCAAATACGATTATCTCGTAGATAATTTGAAAATTCCTTTAATGTATACTCTCCCCCATTGTCAATTTGAAGGCACTAAATTTTCATGCCAACTATCTGCTCAACTTACTTTTTGAACCTTTTAAACAATTCTAAAATTTTTGATTTTTCCTTCATGAAGTACACCCATACATACCTTAAGTAGTCATCAATAAATGTCACCATGTAATGTGCTCCACCAATTGATGATAGTTTGACTTTACCAAAAACATCTAAGTGCACTAGCTGTAGTGGTTCCTTGGCCTTGAACTTGGAATCCTGATATGGAAGTTGATGTGCTTTCCCATATTGACAACTAGCACAAACAACATCTTTGTGCAATTCTAGCTTAGGTAGGCCTTTCATCATAGATTTATTCATCATCACCTGCAATCTAAGATAGCTAATATGCCCAAGACGTGCATGCCACAAGTCAAAAGTATCATTCTTGCTAGTCTTGCCCACATATGCTGTTTCAGCAAACATTACATAAACAAAGTCCCACTTTTCTCCTTTCATGATGGGCGTGCCTTCAATCTTTAGTTGTTGATACACCTTCACATCCTTCGGTCTAAACACCACATAATTTCCGAGAGCTATAAGTTGTGACATAGACAACAAATTCTTTATCATCCTAGATACATGGAAAACATTTTTCACCTTTACTTGTTAAGAGTTGGTGCATGGTGTTATCACTGCAACTCCAATTTGCTTAATCAGAAGTCGAGTATCATCTACTGTCACTACCACTCTATTTCCTTTGTGTTCTGACAAGTTCAATACCTTGTCCTCATCTCCTGTCATGTGACTAGTAGCTCCAGAGTCAATTATCCAATTTTTGCTGTAGTCAACTCTACTTCGGTTGGAAGCTAACAAAGCCACTTGGTTAGCCTCAATTTCAGCTTCTATCTCCATAGTTGCACAAGAAGCCTGCATGTCCCATTCTTCTTCACTATGATTTCCTTCCTCTTTTGAGGAAGCAACATTTCCTTGCACTAAGCCCTTTTTATATCTACAATCTCTTGCAAAGTGACCTCTCTTTCCACAAATAAAACACTGATCATTATGTCTCCTATAACTATTGGAGTGGCTACTCTCTACCTCTTGATCTTCTTGAGCTCCCCCCAAATGCTAGCTCCTATTTTGCTACCTCTAGGATTTCTTATCCTTTGGCTGATCTAACTTGATGCTCTGAGATCTGCCTTTGCCTCTACTTCCTCCTCTGGTGTTGTAGAGGCCTCATTTAGTACTGTACTTCCCTCTTCCTCGGCCTCGTCCACTAAAGAGTGCTTCTTCCTCTATTGTGCTCCTTCAATTACTTGCTTTCCCTATGCTTCTTGATTTGCCAACAAATTCTCTAATTCATCCACGATTGGTTGAGTTTTCCAGCCTTGTACAGCAGTGATAAAGGCCTTAAACTCTGGCCTTATCCCATGAATAATTATTCTTCTCATTCTTTCATCTAAAATTTTAGATTCTTCATCCAATTATGAAATTTCTCGGCATAATAATTTCATTTTTGTGAAATATTTCCTGATTGGCATATTTTCTTGCCTCGAGAAAAACAACTCATTTTCCAGCAATTGAAGTCAAGTATAGTTCTTTTTAAAGTGAACAGCTAAAATATCCCAAGCATCCTTTGGTGAGGTAGCGTACCTAATATGCTCTAACATTTCTTCCTCAACAAAAGTTTTTATAGTAAACATGGCCTTGGCAGCTCAAACTTTCCATTTCTTGTATGTAGTAGCATCGATCTCTGGTGGTGGCATAACCTCGTCACCTTTCACAATCTCCAACAAGTCTTGGCTCTCCAGATAAGATTCAACACATGTTTGCCATGTGATATAATTTTTCATTCAACTTCCTAATGGTGTTCACCCAACTTTGATCACCCATTATGACTTAGTGTGGTCCCTACCGATACTGACCTAGTCCCAGACAAACAAAACACAAGCTTGACAGTCCCAAATTGTGCACAAGAAAAATTTCTCCAAGGAAAAGATCTTTGACCTACTTACTTTTTGATGATATTTGATTGAGCGGTCCCTGACCATTGCAACAATAAAGCTGGGAAAAGCCTTCACCAAGTGGAGAATCACGGTCCCTGACCGTGTGAAGAGACTACTGCAGTAGATTACTCTAATACTAGATTTGTTGAGTACGAGAGGAAATAGCATAACACTTTTCTCTATTGAACTCACGCACACACACTATCTACTTCTTCCATTCTTCTTTTTTATACTTACAAACATCGGTGATGTACACCAATTGTGCATATTCTAGAGTGTTCTTTTTGTTTACAATATTTTAATTTACTATACATGTAATATCTAGACACAACTAACGTGGCCTCCTCTGCATCATATATCCTTGTCTGGCTTCACTTTACGTTGCAGTAAAAAATTTGCTTCTAGAAGACTTTCATGTCATCACCTTTTGGATCCCAAGTTGGTGATGAATATTTTAACACCAAGATTCTTGGATTCTTCATTCGAATAAACAATATAATTGAATTTAGTTGTCATTGATCGAAGAATATTTCAACAATAATGATATCTTCTAATTTTTCATAATTAATCTGCAATGTGTTTGTAATTGCCAATTTCAAGGAGAAATAATCTTCAATAGATTCTCCCATCTTCATTTACAGAGTCTCAAATTATACCCGAGAGCTTGGAGATGCTGTCACTTTGGTGCCCCTACATTCCCTTGATATTTCTTCTTCATTGAATCTCAAATCTTCATGGAAGTATCCTTGTTAAGAACAGTTTCCAAGACTACATGATCAATGGCTTAGAATAAGTAGTTCTTCGCCTTATGATCCTTCAACTTTTACACCTCAACTTCTACCTTTTATGCATCATTTACACCTAGTACTAGTTCTACGACACCAGCATCTACAATCGCCGGTACTCTTTGGACCTTAAGAAGTTTTCAATCAACATACTCCAATGATCATGATAATGACCACAAAAATGAGGAATTGAAGGCTGCACAAAGTTGTAAGACGCCATCATGATAAACACCATTGAATAGAAAGCTAAGTTTTGCCTTTCTATCACACAGTACCTCAAATGTAGTGGCTGCACCAAGTCAAAGGCTCAAATGCCAAATGTTAAGAAAACAAAGTATTTAAGAGAGGAAGGTAATGGAAATGATAATCAAGCTCACATTAAATAAAAAGTAAACTAGCATAGGATTTGACCCCCTATCTTTTTTCTGGATTTCCCACTAGTGGAATAAACCTGTTCCCATTTGGTGATTTGGACACCACCAGATTCTCCGACTTCCTTGTTGTGTCCTCCATGGAAAATCTTGCAAGATTTGCTTCCAATGTGCGCTGGCCAATCCTGATCTGGTTTAACTGCAGCTCTGCTGCTCTAGTATCCTGCACATTCAAGAATTTAACACATAACCAAAATGCCTTCCTTTTTAATCTCTCTTCCTTACCATGAAGACTTGGATTACTCTGCCAACCTTGACAAAAGCTTTCCACATCTCACCCATTTCCCATTCATCTTGGAATTTTGTGACAAAAAATGGGGTTGCCTGTTCAAGTACTCCTTTTCCATAGCCAGAAGATGGCTTCCGTTGTCCTATTCTGTACTCTCTACCTGTCCTCTCTGATCCCTGGCATCCGTTCCTCTATTGGTTTGGGTTGGGATTAGAGGTAGGTCGCTTCCTCATCGATTGTCTCTCAGGGTGGTGAATAGCCCTTGTCGAAGGCTGAGCATCCAGCAGAGGCTAAGGGTTATTCGTAGGGTTTCTCTCTCTATGGCCCATTCTCTTTCCATATATTGTCTGTATATGATACCACTTCGGTACCTCTGCTCTTTACATCAAACTACATTCCCACTAATGTCAACTACAATTTCTCCTATAGCATAAATAAAGAAACTAAATTCAATCACTTAAAGTAAAAGCTAATCCCTCCGTTTTCCCTTTTGATCCAGTTAAAAGACTTAATCTGAATAAACTCAAATACTCTTTCCGCATTCCACTGACCCCCTCTAAACACATTATTGTTCCTTTCCGACCAAATAGGCCACAGCACCATACACTAAACAAGGGACCCCAACTCCTTTTACAAAACAAACCCAACACAAATTGCAAACATAAATCATTAAATTGACTCCGGGCATACAAAGGAAACATTCCACCACTGGCAGCATTTCAATGTGCGAGGTAAAGACCAGAGATATATAGTCCTTTTTGGCTGCCATAGAAAGTCAACAACTGATTGCATTGATGAATTTCAATTCATTTTTAGGGTAATGATTCTTCAACGAAATTTTAACGAAATTTTTTTAACCATTAATCATGTAAGCTCATGTGAGACTCACATTATAATGAAAAAAAATTACCATAAATTCATCCTAAACTTTAATTCTAAAAATTTGGTATTATTTTTCTTCTTTTTTATGAATCATGAACATGAGACGTTTATAAATTGCAGTCATACTACGCATCCGGGGTCTAGGAAGCGGACCGATTGGAATCCCTTTATTGGTACTTGGTAAGGAATAACTCCCACTCCATAAGCTTGTTTTTTCCATTTTTTCTTTACTATGTCTTGATAATTATTTGAAAATTTAAAGCTTTCTATCTTCAAAGCAATTATATGATCCAAAGTGGATGAATGTAGGTCGTTTAACTTTTCTTGTAGTGATTTCCATCTCTTTCTAGTGAACCGAAGGGATCTTAAATTCAAGTGGTGGAAATGTGAATGAATTACCTTTCATTATGGACACTTTAAAAAAATTAATAATTAAAAGCTTTTGGTTTGATGGAAATGAAGTAGAGGAAGGAAATGTCTCAAAATTTTTTTGTCTCTCTCTACTATATATTTTTCTTAAACCAAACATATTCTAAAATATATTCTTCCCATGAGTATGCAATCTTTCTGGATAGAATTGCAATAAATTATGGGATCAATGTTTATGATCCGTACTTCTTTTAAAAAATTAAAGAAAGAATGCTCTAAAGTTAGCTCATTTCATTAATGCACCATAGAAAAATTCTAAAATAACATAATTTTCCCATAGTGTTTTAACATGTTTATTCTCCTAATTTTTTAGCACTTCAATTCATAAATACTTTACTCTTAAATTATTATAGCTATAAAATCTGTTCTTCCTATAAATGTTTTTTTTCTGCACAAATATTTTCTTCCTAAATCCTAAATTATAACTGATATATTGCAGGGGCTCTGATATGGATATTAACAGTTAGTTTACTGTATTCAGGAGGTAAGCAATAACGTTCACTTAATTAGTATTTTTTTTTCCCTTAATACCACTAAAAATCTCTCAACTTTTATAAAGGATTCATTGTCATCTGTTTACTTAAAAAATTCATAAAATTCCCTAATTTTAAAAAAGGGCAATCATCATCCTCCGTTAATGGACTTCATAACTCCGTTCGTTCTTTCCTTAAAATCCTCCAAAATTTAATGCTAAAATAACATTATCAGTCCCTCAAATTTTAATTCCAGTACACTTTGACCCTCAAACTTCGATTTTTTCAATTTGGTTCCAATTCAACTTTTCTTATTATACTGTAGTCCATAAACTTTTTAAAGAATTACACTTAAGTCTCAAATTTTCAAATTCTATGTATTACATAATAAAAATATGTAAAATCTAATAAAATCACATTCAACTGACCTAAATATCAATAAAATTAAGGCTAAATATTAAACTAAAATATATAAAATTCATCTAATTAGTGTGAAACATTAAAATTTTGATACCAAATTTTCTAAATTTAGGATTCTTAAAAATAAAAAAATGATATTTTACTCTCTGCATGTGTACAACTCACACTAAAAACACAAAAAAGAAAAAAAACAACAATATGATCAAAAAAGGGTAAAAAGAAGATATTTGCTTCTTTTCCTAGTTATGCACTCATAACCAAAGAAACAAAACATAAAGTTATCATTGGTCCACAATATCCACATGACAAAATTTATCCTACACTCACAAGTAAGATCCACATTCTCTACAACATCATTATGTTTGTAATAATACTTTATAAAACTTTTAATTGGGTATCAAAGACTATTTAAAGACAAATAAGTATCAAAAACTTGATTTTGCACCTTGATAATATGAATTTTTATATATTTTAATTTATTTCCCTAAGCTTGTTTTGGTTGATATTTGAATGAATTGCATGTGATTTTAATGGAAGTTACATGATTTATTTGTGCAAAAAAGGATTTGAATGCATGAAATTAAAAAATGAGTTTTTTTAGAATGTATTAATTGCACCTTTTTGCAATAAATTTTTATAAGAAAATATGAAAGTAAATATTAATTTTAACACTAATGTCTTATGGAATATTTTAATTGAGTAATTGAAAATTTTAAAATCAATTTCTATTTTTTCTAAAGGCACAAATTAAAAAAAGCCTTTAAAAATTTTGGGACTCAAGTGAAACTCTTCAAAAGTTTAGGGGTAAAACTATAATAAGAAAAGTTAAAATTGGAGCCAAATTGAGTAGAATTGAACTTTGAAGGTCAAAGTGTATTGAAACAAAAATTTGAGGAACCGAAAAATGTTATTTTACGATTAAATTTTGGAGGATTTTCACAAGCATGTACGGAGTTATGACGCCTGGTAACGGCGGGATGATGATTGCCCCTTTTCTAAAGGGGGGATTTTTACAAATTCTTTCAAAGCACAACAATGACAATGATTCGCATTCTTGTTGTGGTTCAATGATGACCATTGCTACCCAACTGAGCAATCGATGAATCGCACTCTTTCTAAGCGTTTGAGCTTCCCTACTAACACTACAGATACTAACACCTTAACTAACTTAAATTTCTTATTATCAAAAAAAGAAAAAAACGATGACAATGATTTCGCATTCTCCTGTTGGGTCTAATGGTGACTACTGCTACTCAACTGAGCAACCGATGGATTGTACTATTTTCAACCGTTCAAGTTTTTCCACTAACATTACAAATATTAACACCTTAACTAACGTAAGTTGCATACTGTCAATTAAAAAATACGATGACAATGATTCATTTTATAAAGTTTGAGGATTATTAGTGACATTAAGCCTTCTCTTTTTAACTTTATTTTTCTTGCCTGTGTGATGAACGCCAGTTTGATTGCAGGGGCCCTAATATGGCAATTAAAATATGGTTTGACTTAATATTTATAACTAATTGATTGCGGAAACTGAATTCTCTTTCTCTAATATATATTGAACGGTGGAAAAATTTTGTGTAATCAAATAATCAATTAAATATAATCAATTAAATATAAAAACTAATATACATAATTTACATAAAAATAACATTTATCCAATAGTTGATTTGCAAAATGTTAATTGATTCAATAACATTTTTAAGGTCGGAACTCCAAATTATTTTTGAGTCAAGACTTAGGACTACTTTTCAGTTTTCTACTTGCAAAATAAAGAAAATATGTATTTTTTTGTTTTTAGCAAAAAAATGTATGATCTAATGGCCGTGGATGTGTATGTTCTTAACATTTTTTTTTTCTTTCTAGAAATTTGATTAAGGCCATCTTTTGTTGTTATATTTTGAGTTAAAGGAAATTTTTCTGGCAAAGATTATAGAAAGTCAATCATTCGTCTAAATTTTGAATATAGCTAATCCACTCCAGTGCTCATTTTCTATTTTCTTTTTGGCATTATTGCAGAGGAATTAATCATAATTTTACCACGGTTTGTACTCTTTTCGTTGTTTTCAACACCTTTACTCATCTTTGGTAAGCAACAACGTGCACTTAACGAATTTTTTCCTTCATTTTTGTGGTCTTCGTAGAAAATAAAGCATATTAATATAAGTTCCTTTTCCTTGTCAGTAATTCAAATATATAATCTGAAGTTGATGGATGAGTATGCGTCTGAGGTTATACGTTTCGTATGTGGGTCATTATCAGATTTACATGTGAATCAATTTGTGCAAAGTGGAGCAGTGGAAGCAACCTTTCAGGCTATCAAGAATGGCATCCCTGAGATTGCAATCGAATTAATTTCAAAAGATAATAATGCACATATATTATGGAGCAGTACAGACCTTGAAGATTCAAGAAACATGTTTACCTGTGCTGTAGCACATCGCCAAGAGAAAGTGGCACACTTTCTTCATAAATTTGGTGCAAGCAAGGAAACAAATATGGTTACCACCATCGATGAAGATGGGAACAATACAATACATCTAGCTGCAAAATTAGCTCCTCTTTCTCAACTAGATCACAGCTCCGGTGCAGCTTTGCGGTTACAAAGTGAACTACGCTGGTTCAAGGTAATCTCATCTTTTAGCTTTCTTTGTTATTTCAAATTAATTGTCTCACTTAATATATCTATAAATTATGAAACAAATGCAGTCGGTGGAAGACATTGTTCCACAGTTCTACAAAAGCCAGAAAAATAAAGAAGGTGAAACTCCCACCCAATTGTTTGTTAGGGAACATGGGCATTTGCTTAAAGAAGCAGAGGCATGGATGAAAAAAGTGGCAGAATCTTGCACAGTCGTAGGTGCTCTTGCTATTACCATTTTGTTTGCAGCGACTTTCACAGTTCCTGGTGGGAACGATGAAAAAACAGGCTTACCCATATTTTTGAAAAGTGGGACCGATCCTTCTTCCACAGCATCAGTAACTCCTCCTCCCACAGCATCAATAACTCCTCCTCCCACAGCATCGATAACTGTGGTACCGTTCATGGTGTTTGCAATCTCAGATGCAATTGGTCTTTTTGCTGCATCCAGTTCAGTGCTAATATTTATGGGGATTCTCACTTCTCGATATGCTTTTCAAGATTTCCATATATCCTTACCCTTGAAGTTGATTATTGGCCTTTCTTCGCTCTTCATCTCTATTGCAGCAATGATGGTAGCATTTTGCGCTACTCTTTTCATGATGCTATATGATAGATTGGGGATGGTTATTCCAATAATATTTCTTGCTAGTATTCCTGTCACTTTGTTTGCGTCGTTGCAGTCTCCTCTTCTTGTTGACATTTATACCTCAACTTTTCGCCCAGACATTTTTTATAGGAAAATAGACTGGAAAAGCAGAAAGAGAGTTTGCTTGAGCTTAAATAGGAGATGGTGGTTCAGAACGAGGAAAGGAAGGATGGTTATCATGTTGGGCGCTCTTTTTTCACTTTATGGAATAACTACATATACTATTTATAGAGCAAACTGAGTAACATCTATATTCTGGTTATCGTTACTCTCGTTACTAGTTCAATCGATCAAATGACAGTACTCTAAAGACAGAAATTTGTAATGAATTGAAATCCCTCTCTTACTCTCTGTAAACAGAGGATGTCACCTTATTTTTTATAATAAGAGTCCAACGGATCAAGTTTGAAAAAGTTATATACTTTCGTTTTAGAGTGGATGTTGATATGGTTAAGGAGATTAAAGCCATTAGTGGTATCTTAGTGTGTGTGTATATATATATATATATATGTTTAAGGAGATTAGAGCCAATCGACGACAAGTTCTTTCACTCTTTCTCCTCTCTCAGTTCTTCTTTGCGCAGGGCTGTCGCAATAGGAACCCAGACCTGGGTTTCCAGATCTGTCGAGACTGGATGGGTCCCTATTTTAAGAATTTGAAGCTATAGTTGATATGGATTCATGAATTGAGATGTTATTGACAGAGCAGTAGACTAGGTTTATGGAGTAGGCTACGAACAAAAGAAGACCAAGTAACAGAGAAAGATGAAGAAGATGAGGAAGAAGACAGACGATTTAATTTTGTTTATTTTATATTAATTAAGTAATTAGGTATTTAAAATGGGCTCAGATGACGTGGAAAAAACACAGATTAAATGGGTGGAAATAGAATAGTGACGTTAGATGATGCGGCACATCAAATAATGAGATATTTGTCATCTCATCTCGAAAAATGATTCACACCATCTAATTTTATAAGAGTCTTTTTCTGGCTCCGGAAAATAAGAATTATTGAACTGAAGACAACCTTTCTAATATAAAGGGTCTTTACCTTTTTTTCTTTTTTTCTTTTTTTTTTTGAAAATAAGCAATGGAAACAAAAAGAGCCTTTACAATCAAACAAGTTTAAATTATTTAAATTATTTAGAAATGGTTAAAAATGAAAATAATTTAGGAATAAATTTTTATATTATTTTTTATATAATCTTATGTGTTATTTAAATAATTAATTTTTTTTATTAATTTAAAACTTATGATATTGAGTGTATTTATTTATCTAATAATAGAAATTGTATTAAAAAAATTATATAAAAAATTATTCATGTATCACTACCTAATTAAAAATTAAGATCTTTTTTATAATTAAAATATTAAAAAAATAAAAAAATTAAATTTTTTAATAAATTAATATGTAAAAGACTTTATTAAAAATACTTTTATAAATAATTTAAAAGTAATTAAACTACGTGTTGATTTTCACCTTTTGTAATTGTTTATATGAATAACGATAAATAAAATTAAAATTTGAGATTAAAATTTAAAATTAATGACATGTATAAGTCATATTATTTATAATATTAAAAAATAAATTTTATATTATTTAATAATTAATTTTTTTATTTTAAAAAAATCAATATAAATCACATTATTAATCTCAAATTTTTTATCTTAAATTTTTATCCTCTTATCATTACTCTTGTTTATATAGCAATTTGTTGCTGTGAAATTCCATTATGAAAATAAGACCCCATAACAAAAGGACAGAAGCAGATCGTAATTGATATTAAAGAATTTATGGAAAATTATTTCTTTTTTTAAGACATCTTGATGGGTTGGAAATAACGGGACATGGCACATAAAGTGAGGCCCAGCCCATTAATCTGAATCTAATGCGCCGAACTTTATACCGCTGAACTTGCTCGGAGTAAACGAAAATCTGAAAACTCTTGTTGTTCGCTCAATTTCCTCACAATCCCCGACGACGACGACTACGACAACCGGAATCCCCACAACCCTAGACCTTGAACCCGTAATTCCCTCCGTTTTCTGATCACATTATCGAATCGTTTCATTTTTCCATTCATCAGATCAATTTTTCAACGGTTCGATTCCCCCCCTGAGGTGATCATATCATCTGAGCACCGGCAGGCTCTTCAGTTCGCTCGTCGCCGGTGAGTTTGAAATGGGGATCACTTCCTTTTTTATATTTTTTTTATTTCTCCTTTCCTTTGACTTTTGTTTTCAAATTTAGGCAAATTGGTGTTCATGTTTATGTTTTATTTTTATTGTCATCAATTGAACCAGATGTTGATTTTAATTATTGTTTGAAAAATCAGGTTTTAGTGATTTCTAGTTGTATTAGCTTCTTATTTTACTCCTGAAATTCCCAAACCAGTGCCTTTCCCAAAGGCATTGTTGGGTATGGAATGGAAGTGTGAATGTATTAAAGCTGTGTTCTGAGACTCTGTCCAAGTGTCTATGGGTCTGATTAAGAAAATTCAATGCTTTTGGGTATCTTGTTTGCAATGCATTTATTAGCTGCAAAGTGCACAGTGTGAAAGTGCTTATTGATCTGACCCAAGGACTTATTTGCTTTACTAAAAGTGTAGGTGTTTAATGGAGAATCTGGGATAAGTTTGAGAGTTTAATATAGGGTTTTGCCTGGAATTTAATTGAATCTGGGTTTGTATAGCCCGTGTCATAGTTGGACACCTAGCCTGTAATTAATTTCTCGGGCTAAAGCCTAAAAATATTGGGCCGCTTCCGTGGGCCAATCCAACAAAAAGACTCTACCCCTGATGGTTCCTCTTCCTCCTTTCCTCCTCGGCGGACGGATGGTGATCTCTTGACAGCGACGTACGAGCAGCTTTGTGTCGCGGCTCCATCTCACCGTCAGCGCCATAGGTGTAGCCGGAGAAGGTATGTCGTCGTCTTGACATTTCTTTTGAAAATCTTGAAACTTTACGATTTTGTGGAAACTCCCATTACTTTTCACTCCAGGGTTAGAAGTTACATTGCAGAAATTAT
>BPVZ01000042.1:1308442-1325153 GCA_020521535.1 Rubroshorea leprosula
AATTTTGTAATGGTATTAAATATTAAATATTAAATATTATTCATAAAAGTATAAACAAAAAGTATAAAAATGAGACTTTTAACTTTATATAAAAAAATCAAAACAATTAAAATAAAACTATTAAAAAATGAAATATTTAATTTAAAAATCTATCATCTATTTTTTTTTCAAAAAAATCTATCATCCATGGAATGATGTCTTCTTTAGTGTAAACAACTAACATATATAAATAATTTATTAATTATTTTCATTTGCATTTTGTCTATTTTTAACTTATTTTGATAATTTGATTTGAGGTGAAGAAGTTAATTATAAGTAGAGATTGATATGCTAATGATTTATATCTATAAGCTCATTTGTATATTTTTTTTATTTCTTCTTATACCTCAAAGAGAACATAACATAAGGTAATAAATATTAGGGTAAACTATATGAATAATCACTCACCTTTATCATCACTTTCAATTTAGTCACTCTCCTTTCAAATTTGTAAACCTAGTCGCTCATCTTTAGTTTAATTTCCATTCATTCATCACTTTTGTTAAGTCATGCCCGCGTTCGTCAATTCTATTATGTTTTATGCTAATGTGGCACTATTTATGTTGACATAGCACCAGAGTGGCCAACTTGACTTACATGGCGCCTATATGTAAAATAATATATTTTTTATTGTTAAAAATTTTTTAGGCAACAAAAATAAAAATTGCAAACCTTAAATGGCAAAATAAGTGGCAGGTTGCGAGAATCTTCTTTTTGGGAAACCCTATTATTTGCCTCCTACCTTCTACAACCGTTTCTTTCATAATTTGAGAATTTGCAGTGACAACTCTAAATCTTCTCTACAAGTTCTGTTAAGTATTGGAATAAAAAAAAATTCAAGATGCATATTAAAAGGATGATTCGATAAAAGTGGGAATTCAACCCAAATACAATAAGTTTTTATAGTTTTGTTTGTCACTAGTTTATTCTTTTTTATCTTTTGTCTATACAATTTATATGATCAATTAGTGGGATTAAATGCTCCTGCTTGTGTTTTGGGCCACGCGTCTTTATTCTATGTGTGGGGACCTTTTGTTTAAATTTGCAACACTGTTTGTGTGGGTCATGAAAGCTTTGACGACTATTGCTCTATATATTTCATGATGTTTAAATATTTTATTTTATAATCTATACTTAGAAGGCCTCCAAGAAGACCTAAGAAGGCAAAGAGGAAAGCTGTTGATGAAGAGAAGCCTAATGGTGGTGGAAAAATGCGTAAGCTGGATATCCAAATGGGGTGCACTAAATGTGGAGATGTTTGACACAGTAAAAGGACATGCAAAGGAGTTGTTGGAGGCAATAAGGAACTTAATCTTCATTAAGCTGCACTTCATTATATGCAACAAAATGCAAATTTAGTAAGCTGACTAGGTTTACAAAATTTCAAAGGAGAGTGACTAAATCGAAAGTTGTAATAAAGGTGAGTGACTATTTCGTGTGGTTTACCCTATATATTACCTGCAGATTTAGAGGAAAGAATTGAAAAAATTGGAGACTTATAATAACCAAACTGGATGGGCGAAAGGAAATCGGTAAGGACGAGCAAATCCGCTGAATTGTAATTTGTTAATAATAATTAAATAGTATATCATCAAAAGTGACTGTTTAAAACGATTCATAATGTTCCTTTTTTTACAGTGTTATGGTGATAAAAGTAAAATGTTAAGCACATTAAAAAATATAAAATATTATCTTTAAAAATAATAATTTAATTTAATTAATAAAAATAATAAATAATTATTAATTAATAATTATTAATTATTTTAATAATTATTAATTAATAATTAATAAATTAAAATTAATTAATAAATTAATATTTTCAAATACTATTTGTAAAAATAAAGACAAATGACTTTCACATTTCTGATGGTGGCAATAATCATGATCTGTTTCCTCCAATAATTTTGAAAAACTGCTCTAATTTTTATTACTCTACTTAATTTAAAATAATAAATTATATTTTTTGAGTTTTTAACATTTTGTAAAAGCGGATTAATGACCCAAAAAGAAAAAAGGGAAAAGCTCAGAGTAATTACAGAGTATAGACACGTATAAATGTCATCGGATATCCAAAAAGGAGGTTTAGATAGATCACGATGATTTTTACACCTACTCAACATATACGCATTCATAATCTCATTCCTATGTGTTATGGAGTCATGGTAAGAGCCGATGAAAACACAATCAGCAAAATCTCTAGGGTCAAACCTTTGTTTCCTATAAAGAGTTTTTTCCTTTTGTTCACCATAAACAGATATATGAACCATCTTTTTGATATTCTGACAATTGTGTATTTGTTCAAAACTGTAATGGTTGATCTTTAGTATTTGTAAGATGTTGCGAACTGTCTCCATGATAGCAAGACAAGATCCAATTCTCCAGAATGATGCTTGTTGGATTAGATAGGTCTCATTGAAGCAGTTCTCATTACCGCATGGCTTCCATTCTCCCCCTTTGATGCATGTTGCAATAGTAGTTATGTCATTCCAGAAATAGGACAAAACCAATCCTACATAAGGAAAAATAATACTTTTACCATTCATAACATATATCAATAGAGACATTGATCGATAACTATAAATAACATCAAGTGTACAATTGCATGTATTTAGTCAATAAATATACTCTACCAAAATGTAAGGCCAAAATAACCACAACAAAAAGTAAAAAGGCAAAAAGCTTGCATACCTAAGAATGATGAAAGGGCAATAAACATCAACTTTTTTCAATAAATCAACATATCATTTGTCATATCATTATGAACAACTGGGGCACATGGTGGCCAATCTGCAAAACAAAAAATCACAAGGCAAGTCCTAGATTGTCGTGGCATGAATGAAAGGCTAGTAGACCATAAAAGGAAATAGAAACTGGCCACTAAGTGGAAACTTACATAACATAAAATGCAAGTTACATCTTGCTAAATCCTCTTCTTTCCTGCTTCACTTTCTGTGCTGTATATCCCAAAAGAAACAAATAGTGAAGCTTGTAAAAGTCTTCATGTTTTCACAAGTTCAATCTTCTTCATATACCTCCTATTGCTGGTTAAGTTCAATTGCCATGGCCAATCTCCTTTTCCTTTTGCTATTCCTAAGATAATTTGAACAAATGTAAATCAGAAAACCATAATCACTGCTAAATTTCATAAAACAAGTGGGAGGTGGTATGGATGGAGATGGACTTAAGCAAAAACATTTAACCTTAGAACTGATAGCTCCCTATATCATTGAAAAAGAAAAAGCTTGCAAATTTGAAAGAAAAGAGGATTAACTCCTTCTACTTCATCAAAGAGGATTTATAACAACTTGATAACTCCCTATATTATCATAGTCTTCATAATTTGAGAATTTGGGATATTTCTTAATAGAAAACAACAACTGAAACATACCACAGGTGTGTTGGCAGCATAGAGGATTGATGCTGGATTTTAACCAATTTGCCAAGGTTTCTCAATTCACGAGTAGTTGTCACATTAGATTCTTGAACAATCCCAGGAATTCCGTAACTGATAGAAAAACACAAAACAAAAAGAAAAAGAAACTTAGGAAGAAATTATAACTTAGATTAACTTGTTGGATTCCAAAATGTTATCTTCAAATAGAAATTCTGCTCTAGGAGCACAAAAACCAGAATAATTTGGATGGAATAGAAAGCCTTAGATCAAAAACCAAAAACTTACATAACATTGATCTGAAGTTTGTTACACTTGTACATCCACCAGACATAGCTTCACACACTAACACATCAAACTCCTTCCTTCCTCCTGCCATGTTTGGCTATGGCAGCAAGGTTCAGAAAATCTCAAAGAATTTGGATGGAATAGAAAGCATTAGATTGAAAATTGGAAATTTACATAGCATTGATTAAGGCTTGTTATGCTTGTGCATCCATCAGAGATAGCTCTCAAACAGCAACACATCAACTCCTTCCTAGCTCTTGCCATGTTTGGCTATGGCAGCAAGGTTTACCAGTTATCTCAGGACAGTATGATATGTTGCATGGTAGGAATCAGACTTATGAAGGGAGCCTAGTAGCACTGACTTGATGCATTGTACTCTTAAAACACATTTGGATTTGGATTTAGGGAGGGGGTTCAGAAGTTTAGATTGGGGCTAATCCACCATACAAAGTAAAAGTAATAACTGAACAAAAGAAAATTGTTCATAATGAGATGCCATTTTTAAGGAAAATCTAACCTGTGAGTTTAAGTCTCCACTAAGAAGCTTTATATTATATGGTAATTGGGAAGACTGCTCATCAACCAACAAGAAAAGTATAGACCATTTCCAGCTCATTGCCATATTTTCCAAGCAAGCTCCACAAGTAACCTAAACAATTGGTAAATCATGACACCAAAAAGAAGCGACTCAGCTACTTATAGGAAGCCAGAAAATGAAGTCAATTTTTGTCAGAAACTTTCTCTTGTACAGAACTTTAAGCTTAATAACCAAGATATGTACTGTTACCGAAAAAGATAAAATCAAAATAAATTTTCCAGCCCACTGCCATATTTTTCAAACAAACTTTTCCAGTAACCTAAACAAATAACAATCATGGGTATGTGTCTCCATGCTTTGACTTGCATATGTGAACTTTAATTGCACTCCTGGAAAGGAAAAATTCACCTGTTTGCACAATTCATGATCATGACACCAAAAAGTTTTGTAGGAGACTTGGAAATGATTCCAATTTTTAGTAGGAACTTCCTTTCGTACAAAGCTTTTAGATTAAGAACCCAAAAAGCATACCCAGAAACCTAAAAACTTCCCCTCCTTTAGGCCTTATTGGAGCTAATTTACCCAGCAATTAAAGGGGGCTCATTTTCAACCAGGCTTACCCCATAACCAAATTATAAAAAGAACAAAATATAAAACAAAAAAATTCAATAAAACCCTCATGATACATAGAAATTAAGAAGCAAAAGAAAATGAAGAGAGTGAAATGGAATAGTCAAGTCAAAATACCTAGTGTTTGGATCTCTGACACTTTCTTTGAGGTTTGATTCTTCAGCTCAGCACATAATTTTTTAGCCAGTCTTTCAACCATTAAGGGTGGCTTGTGATTTATTCGGAAAGTTGATGATTTCTCTGGAACTACAGAAATTGTTTCTTTCAACAACTAAAATAACACAAGATGCAAATGATAGAAAAAAAAAAAAAAGACGTCTAGATAAGGTTAAATAATAATATTAATGTTCGTCCAGCCACATATATTAAACAATCTTATCACTCACATTTTTTTATCTTGTTAGAAGAGAAAAGTGAAATATGAATATATACACAAATACTAAATAAAGTTACAATCAAATCAAAATAAAGATAGTGAAATCTAAACACTTGATGGTTGGAGTTTTTGTCTTCCAAAATATACCCACTTAAGGTTTCCATCTTAGAAACATTGATCTCTTTCTCTTCTAGAATACCCAATTGTTTTTGTTGGCGAGGGAATGAATGAACCGCGAAATTGCTTTTATTAGCATGTGTTATTAAGGTGGCATATGACTTTAATTTCTGGAAAGTTACAATTTGTCTACTCAACATCTCCTTAAACATTTTGCAGTTTACAACTCTTCATTTCACATTACACAAATTATTTCCCAAATTTTCAATAGCTTATTGTAACATATTATCAAATCAAATTCAAATTAGAATTAAATAGTAGTAAATCAATCAACACCTCAATCCCACGGATATGCAAAATATTTCAAGAAAGGGTTAAGGAGGTTCTTAGCATTGAGATGATCCCACTCCACTGATTCCCACCATTCTTTTGAGTCTTCATCTATCTTGATTTCTTTGAGACGAAGAGGAGATGGTTGGCCATTATCAAGTAGGAGAAACTGCACAGGGATCCTCTTTAACTCCCGACATCTCCATATTCTAATTTCTTCAATTGAATCACAAACCATAACTCCTTTGGCATTGCAAATGCTTTTCAGTTGAGGTAAAAACAACAGGGACAATACCTTTAACTTGGGAAAAGTGAATTTATCCGATGATGCATCTGAATCTGATGATGCTATTATCTCCTCCATTTGGTAGCAGCTTTCAACATGAATCTCCTCTAAGTTTTGGAAGGCCTGTTGTAGCTTAAGTGGAAGCAATTTCCTTATTCCAAGACAATGTTGTATTATAAGTTTTTTAAGATTGGAAAAGATGTGTGGTGGTGTTGCTGCCTCTTCCACTCTCACAAGTTCACATAACTTAGGCAATCCCCAAAGTTGCAGCAGCTCAAGCTTATCAAGTATTGGACAACACAATGAGGAGGAGGAGGAGGATGAGTCCAACTCAACCACGCACTCTATCTCTTCACTATAAAAAATATGGCATCGTCTCAACTCATTTGCTTCCATTTCTAACATAACTGTTCTATTTAAGTTGCTTCTCATGTTTCTACCCCCAATTATCCACAAATCCTCAAGGTTATCTGGAAGCACTACACATTCTTCCCCGATCTCGCATTCATTAATTACAAGCTCATATTTGCTCCATCTCATCATGTCTTTTCCTGTCCCAACTCCAAGACTGTAACCAATAGCATCTTGGAAATCTTTGAACTTGTTGACAAAATGATTAAAATCTTGTATGCTGTCAAATTGACATTCTAAAGTCTCCAACTTCTTGAATCTAGCAATCTCTTCTAAATTTCTTATTATTGTAGTTTCTAAACAACATACTCCCAAGTACTGGAGACTAGAAAGGTTAGGTAATATTCCTGTTGGAATCTCTTTAAGATTTTGACAAAATAACAAATCAAGATATTCAATACTTATCAACATCCCCATGCCTTGAGGGACTACCTCAATCCCTGCCTCGTGTAGGTCCAACTTCTTCAATCCCCTGAGGTTTGCCAAGGAAGGCAAGTACTTTAACTTCATGCAATGCTGTAATCGCAGGGCAGATAGATTCTCCAATTTAGAGATGGAATTAGGTAGAGTCTCAATAGCAGTGTTAGAGAGATCAAGAACCTTCAAAGCAAGCATCTCTCTAAAAAAAGATTCTGGAATCTCTGACAAATTAGGATTACTTGATAATATCAAAGTCGAAAGGCTCAAACACTTTGGGGGTAGACTAAGGGGAACTTTTAAAATGTTATTTCCCATTAGAGACAACTTCTTAGGATCTTTTACCCAACCATGCTCATCTGGTAGCTCTACCAAATTCATTTCAGCTTTTATCATATATCCAAATTCAGGACCAATGCTTGTAATAGCCATATCTCTCACTACATCATGCATCTTAGCACTAGCCATACGAAATGAATATCTACCAAATTGACCTGAGTACAATGTTGCCTTCTCTAATAAGAAATTCTTTTCAAGCCTATCTATAATAGCATGGCCCCTACTATAAGTTACTTCTCTACTTGGCAACCCATCAATTAGTCCTTCATCAATCCAACATTCTATCAAGTCCCTTCTAGAAAACACATAATCCTCTCAAAAGAAGGAGCAATAAAGAAAACAATTCTTGACTTGCAAATTGTCCAATCGATCAAAACTAAATCTTAACCGCTTAAATATCTCATCATTTGAATCTCTCACACTACTTACATGATCTTGTAATTCATTCAGTGCATTTCTCCACACATTAACATCATCAATTCCCCTCATGCTCCCAGCTATCACAACAATGGCCAATGGTAAGCCAGCACACTCTTCCACAATAAGCTTTAAGATATCTTCCAACCCTGGAACTTGTAAAACACCATCCCCAACCGTATTGAGGAACAACTTTAGAGACTCCTCTTGTGAAAGAGGTTCACTTTAACAATCTTACAACGCAAATAATTGCATACTTCACTTGATCTACTAGTGACAACTACTTTGCACCCATTCTGCACATTTGGATCCGGAATTCCAACTTCCTTAAGAGAGAACTTTTGCCATACATCATCTAATATTACCACATACCTCACTCTTCTCATTATTTCCGTTAGTGCTGCTGCTCGCATCATCACCTCTTCATCGTCTCGAAGTCTTTGGCCCATAGCATCAGCCATCTTCTTTTGTAATTCAAAAACATTGAGAGGATGTGATATAGTAACCCATATCACTTTCTCAAATCTAGTCTCCCTTTGTAAATCATTATGGAGATTCTTCATGATCGTAGTCTTTCCAACTCCACCAATCCCACAAACTCCGATCATTCCAACCTCATCACCCATCAAGTACCTCCAAATTTCTTCTTTAGTAGAAATTTCCCCCACTAAATTCTCTGTTGGAATTATGTTTCCATGAGCTGGAGCCCTCTCAATAACAAGGCCTTCAGGAAAACTACCTTTATCAAGCATTTCCTTCACCATATTAATTTTTCCACAAACAAGTCTGTCAAGACAAGCACGCTTGTACCACTTGACTCCCTGCATCTTTTCCAAAAATGCCCGCACTTTAACATTGATCTCTTCTGCTTGCTTAAGCCATTCTTGCACTTGTTGTCTAACCATTTGTCCCCTGCGAGCCTCTGCTTCTTGTATTCTTGATTCTATATCTTGTTTCTGGCTAGTTAGACTGTCCAATTTTCTTCTCAGCTCATCCACATCATCATTAAAATTTCTATGTTGATCTATACAGTTGCAGGTTGGAATACCACAAATGCAACTCAATGCATTGAAGATTGTTCCTACGATTTCCACCGCCATTAAAAAAGGGCCCTGAAACATAATAAATAATGTGAATAAAAATATACTTCTTCTAGTGTTCGTCAACAAAAAATTCGAAAGCATAAATAAACAAATAAAAAAAAAGTTAAATTAAATTACCAATTCCTTCTCATCAAAGTAAATTACCAATTCCAACCATATATAGGAGTTATAAAACCATACATTACCGAAGGAAATGGGAAACAAACAACTATATATATCATGTAAATGAATAAGCTAGTTGAAACACTAATTTTATGCCTTTCGCCTCCTTGTTTGGCGGTAGATATATTCATCCAATTAAATAAATATGCTAATGGCTTAAGTAATGAACAAGGTTTCAAACTATCACTAAATTCATAATTGTCTCAAAATTTTATTTTCTCAAATAAAGCACCAAAATAATTGAAATTTCAAATAAAGTCACAATTAGACAAAAATTGTTAGGTCTAACATTGTTAACACTAAGTTGCTATTGACTAAATATCCATTTAGAGTTGTTAATAATTGAAAAGTTCAGTTGATTATACTTGTGCTGTCAAAAGGAGGTTTAGATAGATCACAATGATTTTTACAACTGCTCAACATATATGCATTCATAATCTCATTCCCATGTGTTACGGAGTCATGGTAAGAGCCGATGATAAAAGGAAATAGAAACTGGCCACTAAGTGGAAACTTACATAACATAAAATGCAAGTTACATCTTGCTAAATCCTCTTCTTTCCTGCTTCACTTTCTGTGCTGTATATCCCAAAAGAAACAGAGAGTGAAGCTTGTAAAAGTCTTCATGTTTTCACAAGTTCAATCTTCTTCATATACCTCCTAGTGCTGGTTAAGTTCAATTGCCATGGCCAATCTCCTTCTTTTCCCACTGCTATTCCTAAGACAATTTGAACAAATGTAAATTAGAAAACCATAATCACTTATAAATTTCATAAGACAAGTGGGAGGTGGTATGGATGGAGATGGACTTAAGCAAAAACACGAACCTTAAAACTGATAGCTCCCTACATCATTGAAAAAAAAAAAGCTTATAAATTTGAAAGAAAAGAGGATTAACTCCTTCTACTTCATCAAGAGGATTTATAACAATTTGATAGCTCCCTATATTATCATAGTCTTTATAATTTGAGAATTTGGGATATTTCTTAGTAGAAAACAACAAGTGAAACATATCGCAGGTGTGTTGGGCACATAGAGGATTGATGTTGGATTCTAACCAATTTGCCAAGGTTTCTCAATTCATAAGTAGTTGTCACATTAGATTCTTGAACAATCCCAGGAATTCCATAACTGATAGAAAAACACAAAACAAAAAAGAAAAAGAAACTTAGGAAGAAAATAGAACTTAGATTAACCAGTTGGATTCTAGAATGTTATCTTCAAATAGAAATTTTGCTCTAGGAGCACAAAAACCAGAAGAATTTGGATGGAATAGAAAGCCTTAGATAAAAAACCAGAAACTTACATAACATTGATCTGAAGTTTCTTACACTTGCACATCCACCAAACATAGCTTCACACACCAACATATCAAACTCCTTCCTTCCTCCTGCCATGTTTGGCTATGGCAGCAAGGTTTAGAAAATCTAGAAGAATTTGGATGGATTAGAAAGCATTAGATTGAAAATTGGAAACTTACATAGCATTGATTGAGGCTTGTTACGCTTGTGCATCCATCAGAGATAGCTCTCAAACACCAACACATCAACTCCTTCCTAGCTCTTGCCATGTTTGGCTATGGCAACAAGGTTCACCAGTCATCTCAGGACAGTATGATATGTTGAATGGTATGAATCAGACTCATGAAGGGAGCCCAGTAGCACTCAATTGATGCATTGTACTCCTGAAACACATTTGTATTTGGATTTAGGGAGGGGGTTTAGAAGTTTAGATTGGGGCTAATCCATCATACAAAGTAAAAGTAATAAATAAACAGAAGAAAATTGTACATAATGAGATGCCATTTTTAAGGAAAATCTAACCTGTGAGTTTAAGACTTCACTGAGAAGCTTTATATGGTAACTTGTAGGATTGCTAATCAACCAGCAAGACCATATTTTTCAAACAAACTCTTCAAGTAGCCTAAATAGATAACAATCATGAGTATGTGTCTCCACGCTTTGACTTGCATATGTGAACTTTAACTGCACTCTCATAAAGGAAAAATTCACCTCTTTGCACAATTCATGATCATGACACCAAAAAGATTTGTAGGAAACCTGAAAATGATACCAATTTTTGTCAAAAACTTTCTCTCGTACAAAGCTTTTAGATTAAGAACCCAAAAGGCATACCTAGAAACCTAAAAACTTCCTCTCCTTGAGGCCTTACTGCATCTAGTTTACTCGGCAATAACAGGGGGCACATTTTCAGCCAGCATACCCCGAAACCAAATTGTCTAGATAAAGTTAAATAAAAATATATAAAAAAATCAAATAAAAAAAGAAATAATATTAATGTTCCTCCAACCACATATATTAAACAATCTTATCACCCACAATTTTTTATCTTGTTAGATGAGAAAAGTTGAATATGAATCTAAACACAAAAACTAAATAAAGTTACAATCAAATCAAAATAGAGATAGTGAAATTTATACACTTACTGGTTGGAGTTTGTGAGGGAGCAAAAGTTGCATATCTTTGTATTCCAGAATATACCCATTTAGGGTTTCCATCTCAGAAACATTGATCTCGTTCTCTTCTAGAATACCCCAATTGTTTTTGTTGGGGAGGGAAGGAACGAACTGCAAAATTGCTTTTATTGGCACGTGTTATTGAGGTGGCATGTGACTTTAATTTTTGGAAAGTTATGATTTGTCTAATCAACAACTCCCTTTGCATTTGCAGTTTGCAGTTTGCAGCTCTTCATTTCACACTGCACTAATTATTTCCCAAATTTTCAACAACTTACTGTAATATATTATCAAATCAAATTCAAATTAGAATTAAATAGTAGTAAATCAATCGACAACACCTTACCCTCAAACTCATGGATATGTAGAATGTTTCAAGAAAGGTTTAAGGAGGTTCTTAGCATTGGGATGATCCCACTCCATTGATTCCCACCATTCTTTTGACTCTTCATCTATCCTCATTTCTCTGAGATGAGGAGGAGGAGATGCTTGGCCATTATTAAGCAGGGGAAGCGGCACAGGGATCCTCTTTAACTCCCGACATTCAAATATTACAATTACTTCAATAGAATCACAAACCACAACTCTTTTGGCACTACAAATGCTATTCAATTAGGGTAAATAAACCAACAGCAATATTCTTAACTTGGGAAAAGTGAATTTATTTGATGATGCATCTGAATCTGATGATACTATTATCTCCTCCATTTGTTTGCAATTCCAAACTCTAATCTCCTCTAAGTTTTGGAGGGCCTGTTGTAGCTCAAGTGGAAGCAATTTCCTCATTCCTGAACAGTAGTCTATTATAAGTGTTTTAAGAAGTAAATAAACAAAAGAAAGAAAGGATAAAATCAGTGAACAGTCCTTAGAAGAAATTAAGTATCAGAATCACTCCAGTAATGTGAATTCCAGATTGTAATTATTAAGATTGGTTTATAATATATTAAACGCATGTAAGAATTAATCAGTTTAGGCAATGATGCTCTACTTCTACCGCTTATGGTTTAAGGAAATGAATTATTGGAACTCAAAATTGAATTCTAACGTCTTCTAGTGCACAACTGGATTTCGACTTTATAGAATCCCAAACCCATATATTTGGTAATGAACCTACACCTCCTATGTTAATATGCAAATATCAGATAAAGGTAAAAACTGAACTTAGAAAAATTGTTCAGAATGAGACCAAGCAATATAAGATAAAAGAAACTACAAAGCATGTTATATTATTATGGAAGCAGGTGAATCATAATATTAATTGTGAAGCTTAATTTAGGATCGAAATGCAGAAACAGATAGAAAATGAACACAGCGAAATTAATACTCACTACTTGGAGTTTATGACACCAAATCCCGTGCAAAAATCCGAAATGATACAACTTAGGAGCACTTGGAGTTCATCGGAGACAGGAGCCTGGGACTCTTCCTGCCAATTGCCAACCCATTGTGCCAAAATTGGCATTTTGCAATACTGAAATTGAAATCCTGCATGTTTTTCATTTCAATGATTTTACTTCCAACTCAGACAGAAAAGAAAAAGGTAAATTTAAATATTCTAATTACTGATTATCACAAATTAAACAACTCAATAAATTTATTAGAACCAACTACGGAATTCTCTAAAAAACATAACAATACCCCCCGAAGGAACCCATTTAAGAAAATAAGAAACCCCTAAAGAAACAAAGACCAGTCACCAAAAATCCTAGCAGACACAAATCATTTCAGAAAATCTGCAGTAGATTTTGGAATTACCTAAATGGAACAAGAAATTTGAAAGGAGTTAAAAGAGTTAAAATAATAATAATTCATACATAAATAAAAGAGATTTGATTCCATATATAGTACCTAGATTGGCGAGAATCTCAGATGAAATTGGGGAAGCAGAGGTTGGACTCAACTCAATTGGATCTCTTCCATTCGGTTTCAGAATCAGAATAACACTGGACTGAGGAGAAAATCAGAAACAGAAGGGTTTTACTGGCACGTGCTACTCGGGGCCACACGTGACTTACTTGGACGTGTCAAATACACACACAAAGGATTTGTGGCCACTCATCCTGGCCGTCCGTTAGGGCCGTTACCATAGAAATTTAAGTTGACGATTTCTTGTCTTGGATCGTGATCGTTTATTGCCTTCAAATCAACAGAAATTGTTTCCTTCCATCTGGATTGCAAATGATACATGAGGAATTGGAAAATAGATAAAATAAATAAATAAAATCAACATTCTTAAAGTTAGAAATTGAATACTTAATCAATCAACACCTTACCCCTCAATCAGAATATTTCAAGAAAGGTTGAAGTAGGTTCTTATGATCCCACTCCACTGATTCCCACCATCCTTTTGCGTCTCTATCCATCTCGATTTCTCTGAGATGAGGAGGAGGAGTTGGTTGGCCATTATCAAGCAGTGGAAGCTGCACAGGGATCCTCTTTTAACTCTCTACATCTTGATATTGCAATTTCTTCAATAGAATCACAAACCATAACTCCTTTGGCACTGCAGATGCTCTTCAATTGGGGTAAATACGTCAAGGACAATCTCCTTAACTTGGGAAAAGTGAATTTATCTGATGATGCATCTGAATCTGGTGATGTTATTATCTCCTCCATTTGTGTGCACACATTGACATAAATCTCCTCTAAGTTTTGGAAGGCTTGCTGTAGCTCAAGTGGAAGCAATTTCCTCATTCTTGAACAATGGGATATTTTAAGTGTTTTAAGATTGGAAAAGATGTGTGGTGGTGTTGCTGCTCCTTCCACTCTCACAAGTTCACATAACTTAGGCAAAAACCAAAGGTCCAGCAGTTCAAGCTTATCAAGTACTGGACAATACAATGAGGAGGAGGAGGATGAGTCCAACTCAACCACGCACTCTATCTCTTTACCTTCCCAAATATGGCACCTTCTCAACTCATTTGCATTTTCTAACAAAACTGTTTTGTTTAAGCTACTTCGCATATATCTACCCTCAATTATCCACAAATCCTCAAGGTTATTTGGAAGCACTACACATTCTTCCCCGATCTCGCATTCAGTAATTACAAGCTCATATTTGCTCAGTCTAATCATGTCTCTCACTGTCCCAACTCCAAGACTGTAAGCAATAGCACTTTGGAAATCTTTGAACTTGTTGAAAAAATGATTAAAGTCTTGTATGCCATCAAATTGACATTCTAAAGTCTCCAACTTCTTCAATCTAGCAACCTCTTCTAAATTTCTTATTATTGTAGTTTCTCGCAAACAACATACTGCCAAGTACTGGAGACAAGAAAGGTTAGGTATTATTCCTGTTGGAATCTCTTTCAAATTTTGACAAAATAATAAATCAAGATATTCAAGACTTATCAACATCCCCATGCCTTGAGGGACCACCTCAATCCCTGCCTCGTGTAGGTCCAACTTCTTCAATCCCCTGAGGTTTGCTAAGGAAGGCAAGTACTTTAACTTCTTGCAATGCTGTAACCGCAGGCGGATAGATTCTCCAATTTAGAGATGGAATTAGGTAGAGTCTCAATAGCAGTGCGAGAGAGATCAAGAACCTTCAAAGCAAGCATCTCTCCAAAAAAGGATTCAGGAATCTCTGACAAATTAGGATTACTTGATAGTATCAAAGTCGAAAGGCTCACACACTTTGGGGGCAGACTAAGAGGAACTTTTGAAATGTTATTTTCCATTAGAGACAACTTCTTAGTATCTTTTACCCAACCATGCTCATCTGGTAGCTCTACCAAATTCATACCAGCTTTTATCATATATCCAAATTCAGGACCAATGCCTATGATAGCCATGTCTCTCACTACATCATGCATCTTAGCACCATAACTACCAAATGAATATCCACCTAGGCTTATAGATGATCGAAAAGTGTCTTTCTCTAATAAGAAATTCTTTTCGAGCCTATCTATAATAGCATGGCCCCTATTACAAGCTGCTTCTCTCCTTGGCAACCCACAAATCAGTCCTTCATCAATCCAACATTCTATCAACTCCCTTTTCGAAAACACATAATCCTCCCGAAAGAGGGAGCAATAAAGAAAACAACTCTTGACTTGCAAACTATCCAACCGATCAAAACTAAATCTTAACTGCTTAAATATCTCATCATTTGAATCTTTCACACTACTTACACGAACTTGTAATTCAGTCAATGCATTTCTCCACACATTAACATCATCAACTCCCCTCATGCTCCCAGCTATCACAACAATGGCCAGTGGTAAGCCGGCACACTCTTCCACAATAAGCTTTAAGATTTCTTCCAACCCTGGAACTTGTAAAACACCATCCCCAACTGTATCGAGGAATAACTTTAGAGACTCCTCCTGTGAAAGAGGTTTCACTTTAACAATCTTACAACACATATAACTGCATACTTCAATTGATCTACTAGTGACAACTATTTTGCACCCATTTTGCACATTCGGATCCGGAATTCCAACTTCCTTAAGAGAGAACTTCTGCCATACATCATCTAATATCACCACATACCTCACTCTTCTCATTATTTCCATTAGTGCTGCTGCTTGCATCATCACCTCTTCATCGTCTCGAAGTCTTTGGCCCACAGCCTAAGCAATCTTCTTTTGTAATTCAAAAACATTGAGAGGATGTGATACAGTAACCCAGATCACTTTCTCAAATCTAATCTCCCTTTGTAAATCATTGTGGAGATTCTTCATGATCGTAGTCTTTCCAACTCCACCAATCCCACAAACTCCAATCATTCCAACCTCATCACCCATCAAGTACCTCCAAATTTCTTCTTTAGTAGAAATTTCCCCCACTAAATTCTCTGTTGGAATTATGTTTCCATGAGCTGGAGCCCTCTCAATAACAAGGCCTTCAGGAAAACTACCTTTATCAAGCATTTCCTGCACCATATTAATTTTTCCACAAACAAGTCTGTCAAGACAAGCACGCTTGTACCACTTGACTCCCTGCATCTTTTCCAAAAATGCTCGCACTTTAACATTGATCTCTTCTGCTTGCTTAAGCCATTCTTGCACTTGTTGTCTAACCATTTGTCCCCTGCGAGCCTCTACTTCTTGTATTCTTGATTCTATATCTTGTTTCTGGCTAGTTAGACTGTCCAATTTTCTTCTCAGCTCATCCACATCATCATTAAAATTTCTATGTTGATCTATACAGTTGCAGGTTGGAGTAACACAAATGCAACTCAATGCACTGAAGATTGTTCTTACTATTTCCACCGCCATTAAAAAAGGTCCTGAAACATAATAAATAATGTGAATAAAAATATACTTCTTCTAGTGTTCGTCAACAAAAAATACGAAAGCATAAATAAACAAATAAAAAAAAAGTTAAATTAAATTACCAATTCCTTCTCATCAAAGTAAATTACCAATTCCAACCATATATAGGAGT